>JAJCXA010000163.1:0-76449 GCA_026770245.1 Clarireedia aff. paspali H2
GCTCCTCAATTTCGACATCGCGTTGACCTTTTCCTCCCTTAGCTTTCTTCGCGGCAATTTGAGCCTCGGTGTGGTGAGGTTCACGCTCCTCAAGCTCAATATCGCGTTGACCCTTTCCTCCCTTGGCTTTCTTCGCGGCGATTTGAGCTTCGGTGTGATGGGGTTCACGCTCCTCAATTTCGACATCGCGTTGACCTTTTCCTCCCTTAGCTTTCTTCGCGGCGATTTGAGCCTCGGTGTGATGGGGTTCACGTTCTTCTATTTCGACATCGCGTTGACCTTTTCCTTCCTTGGCTTTCTTGGCGGCAATCTGAGCTTCAGTATGATGGGGTTCACGTTCTTCGATTTCAATGTCTCGTTGACCCTTGGCTCCTTTCGCCTTTTTCGCGGCAATCTGGGCCTCGGTGTGGTGAGGCTCACGTTCTTCGATTTCAACGTCTCGTTGACCTTTTCCTCCCTTGGCTTTCTTGGCGGCAATCTGAGCCTCAGTATGATGACGCGTGATGAGGGCTGGAATATCACGAGCCAACTTTGCACCGATGTTTGAAGGCTATGATGCGTTAGTACAGTATTTGAAAGGCTCAGCTGGGATGTAGACATACGATTGACTTCTTCTCGAGAGATGCAGCGCCAAACTCTACAGGAAGAGCAAGAGCGGAAGCTAGGGGCCCTGAGAAAAGTAGGCCCAAAGTGACCACGGTGTTGAGTGACGGGGTATACATGATAAAGGTGGGGTGATGAAAAAAGATTGGACGACAAGTATCAAACGTAGAATTTAAAGGAAGGAAGACTGGCCGGCAGTAACGAATGGAAAGTAATCAAAGAATGAAAGTAGAAGAGGTAATATAAGAAGTGGTGTGATGTAAAGAATGAAATAAAATGGAGAAAGTATGAGAAAGTTAGAGGGACTTTATACATATCAAGCCCGTAGATAGAGCAGAAGTATCGCATGGTATGATGACATTGCTATGTTGGGGTCGCTTTCTGGCCGAAGGGACTTGTTGTGATACTTCGTGCATGGGCTTGAGACGGGCTGTGAGTGATACTCGTGGATGATGGTTGCGGCTTGATTCATCCGGGAATTATTCCCATAGAGCGTGCATTGACTCGACAGCGCAAGTATCCCATACCAAGGGGTACCTGTCAGATATCAAACAAGTTTAGCTCCAGGAGAAAGTTCAGACGAAGAAGGTTGTAGAGAGAGGCATCAATTATCCATAGGCTTATTAAGTGAGGCAGAAAGAATAGCCTAGAAATCTTGTACAGGCACAGATTGGCGTCTGGTCTACCCTTGTCCCTGTATGAAATGCATTAGACTGAGATGATGTCTGCTCGCAGGAGCAATCTTACCTTGCTCCTGACTTTCACTTGAGATGCAGCATGGTTGAGGAGTGATTGATACCGAGCCAAAAGCCCCGGTATGCTTACCATATGTCTGCGTCTTCACAGACTCGGCGCATTGCGGGAAGGCATACTGGCCTGTGTCAGTACTCACTCGATCTAGATCCTCTCGAATTCCTCTCCCCTTTCCATCTCCCTCAAGATTACCTCATGCTTCATTAGAAAAATTTCCGCCCAAACGTATCGTGTGCAACCCAAAACCTAGCGTGTGTTATAGACGCCAAGCACTTACCGACAGCCCCCAAAATCGGCTTGTGGGGAAATTATAGGCTGCACCTACCATGCCTACTTTAGCCGACCCTGTCACTTTTTTCTGCGTTTGATCCTCAAACACCACAATGTTCGGACGATGCGAGTTTCTCTATGCGCGGACATGGTCGCCAAATTGACCTTCTTGGACGACAGTTGGTATCGACCTAATTTCTTTTTCATCTGAACTTGTTTTCAACCATCAAAAGTAATTGATTTCGTTGAACCTTCTCTTCTTCCCTCATCGCTGGTCGTGTTGTTTTCTTTTTCCTTCATCGCCGGTCGTGTTGTCTTCTATCTACCTTCATTTCGTTCACGCTGCTGGTCAAGCAAATATTGCATATTATACATTTTTTTTCTTAATTATCACCTCAGTCCTACGTGATCAGAGCTTTAGCAGGAGCTCAAAAATGCCAGCAAAGTACGAGAGAGTTATCGGTGACGAAAAGTTCATCGATGTGTCACCCGGCAGAGCATCTGCAGAGAGCACAGATTCGACATTATTAGAGTATGAAGAGGGAGGGGTCGAATCCACCATAACCAGGCGGCAGTATGATAACAGGTGGATGTGGTTGTTACACGCTGTGCTGTTATCATTATCTTTTGGTCTATTCACATCGTCATATTTCACGAGGGTATCGACCCTTCGACATGTCCGGGAATTCTCTGCGTGGTGTAAGTCATCAGCCCTGTTCATAATAACGTAAAAACTGACTGTTTCGATAGCGCCGGCTGCTAAAGCAGTAGAATATGAAAGAGTAAAATTCAATAACACGATGGGAACTGGATCACCATATGTTGGATTTGGTCCTGAAGTGGACCGAGCATGGAGAGCTATTTCGTACGATGGTAATTTCTGTCACCTATTAATCTCAATTCAGTACATTCTAACCTCTATACAGTTGGCGATCAGATGATAACGCCAGATAAACTGGGTGTAATTGACATGCCAGACACGCATCTCAAAGTCAAGGACCCGAAAACTGGCGTTGAAGGCTACCGGGTTGGATTAGAAGTCTTCCACCAACTTCACTGCATCAATCTTCTCCGTCAAGTCACATATAGAGATTGGTATGAGGATATCAGTGAAGAATTTAAAGGAGGCGCCAAAGGTCTACAAATGCATACAGGTACTGTCTCTATCTCCTCATCATGGTGATCAAATTGCTCATAAACAAATCTACAGATCACTGCCTAGAGATATTACGTATGAATGTTCAATGCAATGCCGATGTAGGGGTTTTCACCTTGTACATGCTGGATGGAGATCCAGCTCCATGGCCTGAACTGAACTCATGGCACGTGTGCAGGAATTTCGACGCCATCGTGGATTGGGCGATGGAAAATTCAGTTGGAATTATGGAGAAGCATGAGAATAATACCATTAGTCGATAACCCATGAGATTTTGTACATACATCATACATAGAATTTTAATAGAAATCCAACCTCTGTCAAAGGAATCGTCCTTGCAGAATTCCCATGAATTCTATTCCATCAATATTAGTAATCCCGCGCAAGTAACAAACTCACCCCTTTTCATGCCTAGCCCCACTTCGTCAACCAATCACATCACCCCTTCGCGTTTGAGAAGACGAGCTGCTACCCAACCCCCGCTGTTTTACATCAGATAAGATCTCCGCATAATGTAACCTGCTGTAACCAGATCAATTCACCCCTAGCAACTTACCATGTTTTATTTCCGGCATACAGAAAGTCGTGCCGATATCTGTTGTCTCATCTAGACGCTCAGTTTCGGATGACATCGCATTGCGTATCGTGATGAGAAATGGGATGGGATCACTGAAACTGTCAGAATCAAGGATACCAAGGATGGGTATGGCGGCGGTAGGGGTAATATGAGTGTTGTATGCTCTGTTTCGTACCTTTTTCTACTGCTGCGCGATTTTTGTATTCTGGTCAATATCTTTACGAGTGTCTTCTGTTCTTTCTTTTTCTACGCAGCGAAGACAGGTTCTCGTTGATACTTGTGCCGGCTCACTCCTACTCTCGACTTTTGTATATACATTAATATTTCTTTTTAAAGCCCTTGTTGGGATTTTTACTCGTTCACTTCTCCAGTCTCATAGCCACCATCATGGCCCCTAAGAAAGAATCCTCAACCTACACACCCCTCTCTGACATCGAAGATATCGATCTCGAGAATGACTCCGACACGACTCTCGGCTCCAACAGATTTCCCTCTACCTCTCCCAAACCCGCATCTAGACGGCGCTCCACACATATACCACCTAGAACGGCAAGGATAGAATGTCTCCTCGTCTGGGTACGCTGGGGATCGGTCATTATTCTGCAAAGTTTAATATTATTCTTCTTGCTGAAAGGGAGGAAGACGGATATGAATGAGGGCGATGAGGATTGGGTTCCAGCAGATACGGAAACAGGTGGTGACATTAATGGGCTTTATGTTCCTCGTGAGTCTTAGTCATCCTTCCTTGATAGACTAGAAGGAATATAAATTAATGCTAACATTATAGAATCGCATAAATGGACGCTCCTCAAGCCTGAAGAATCGATATTCGTGCCGAATATGACAAATAATGATGATCGGATGGGTATTAGACACAACTGGGATATGCTGATGCCATGTGAGTATTCGTTTTTGGAATTTTCTGTACGAGGACAAATACTGATGAGTTCTAGTGGGAAGTGGTACCGTAAAAATTCCAGACTACCAGCAGCATCCAATGCTAGGGAAGCCCATAGTCGATGATCCCATTCGATCTGGTCCTATCTTCGAAGCATCTTGGACGCATGCACTGCACTGTGTAAGCTTTTTCTTACGCCCTTAAACCATTTCTTCATCATAGTTCATCCCCACTAACCACATTCTTAGCTCTACTACACAGTCGATACCTACCACCAACTTGTGATCTCGAATGGCACCAAATTTGGATTTGACGGCGAGCGGAATGATATGCATGCCTCGCATTGTTTTGAATATCTGCGCAATCAGATTTTATGTATGGCAGATATGACATTAGAAGGAAGCGAAAGTGTATTAGATGCGACCGGAGAGGGCCAGGCACACGTTTGTAGAAATAGGCAGGAGGCAATTGAGTGGATTGAGGAGAGAAGGGTTGATGATATTCAGAGCATTGTTGGGCCCTAGATATGGTAGATGCATATCGAGCAACGGCACATTTGCTGAGCGGATTTGCTTCTCGTACTGCAAGAGATGTGCGAGTCTAGAAATTACGTAAAATCTAATGATGGTTGGAACTGCTGCCAAGTCGTTCTGTCCGGCTTTTTGAAATTGAAGACTTCCTTTCGATCTTATACAACGTGGTGAGGTCTACCATATGGAGTGATTTCATATCTCGTAGTAGGAAGTGCTCTCGGCCTGTTCTGAGTACCCGTACTCGGAATGAGATATTTCTGTAGCTTCGAGTTAGATATCAAATCGCGAACGCCAATTGGGAGATCATTTGAGATATCGATTTCATGTAAGCGAGTAGCTGGTCGATTCAATGAGCGTGCAAGTGCATCCTCAATCACAACTCGACACCATCCGAGTAATGGATTAGCTCGGTAAGAAACATTGCATCGGTTGCAGAGAGTGGCATACAACTCCGCGCGTGATGTTTCATCGACAGCGAGAATATATCTTGAGAGATTGAGGTAGAGATATGATATATTATCACCCATGTTTTTCTCAAGGAGTTCCAATAATTCGTGGATCATTTTATTAGGAGTTGCTGAGCGGCATATCAGTTCATCTAAGCATTGAACTTGAATGCGGCTATCCCCGTTCTCTTTAGCAAGCTTCATAACGGAAGTCAACCTTTCATTAGATATGCCTTCTAGCTCAGGCGGTTTCCAGCCCGGATTTTCTGATGCTGCTGGTATGTAGAGAGGAATACCCCCTGTTAGAATACAGATACCGGCGAAGTCGTCGAGATATTGAAAGTTATTTGTTGTGGACGGCGTTGCAATTGAAGCGATATCGCCGAGTGTTATCCTTTTATAACGTTCCTCGTTATTGATCCATCTGAAGTAAGGTCGCGAGCTCAAAGTTTCCGGATTGAGTGTCGTCATATCTTCTACAAGCTTCCTTGCATGCTTCAGACACCACTCCACTTTGGGGAAGTATTCATATGAAACCCGACTAGACCCTTCCACCAATGTCATGAGAATGTCTAAAATGGCCAAGTGCGAGGACTCATCACATTCATCTAAAGACCAATCCTCGATTAGCCGATCCAAGCAATCAGGTTGTCGGCATGCTTTGCCAAAGAATTTGTGCCACGTAGTTTCAGGTCCATTCAAATAAAGAGACGCGCAGAATATATCCCTAAAATCCCATATCTGTCCCTGGGCGAGAAGATTACAATACAGCGTCTGCGAGACAGGCCCATCTACAAAAAGTTGTAGATCATCGATAAAATTTGATGCACATCCAATTTGTGCTCGAATATGAAAGAGATGCTTATATAGTTGCACCTGCAGATATAGGCATTAGCCATAGTACTTCTGTTATTCGTGTCATTATCCATACCTCCATTGATTCAAATTCAAGACGAAAATCAGCACTGACTCGCGCTTTCAAGGCGGCTAAGGAAGCTCTATTTTCTCTGATGAAACTCAATGAATCAAACAGATTTCCCTCGTAGGCGATGTTTGCGCGATTGACAATCAACTGGAAAATCAACCAATACAGGTCAGCTATACAAGCCGTATAGTTTGGTTTGGTTTGTATTGGTATCACAACAACCTCATTCTCGACGAGCTCTCTGACATGCTGTATAGCACCTTTGTCTAGCAGCAGATCGGCGTATTCTACTGCGACCCTTGGGTTTTGGATATGAGCCATCAAAGAATCTCGGAAAAACTCCTCCGCCTTTGTAAAATGGCCGAAGCGTCTTAGACGAGCAACTTCCTCCAGACGCTCATCCAGATCGACCTCGACGCTGAGCTCAAAATGTAGGGTAACATCTCGAGTACTACTGTCATGTTTTGCTACATCGGTTTGACCGGTGAGCCATGTATCTTTTCCAGCAGGCGTATGGGCCCTGTAAATTACGGGAGCCGGTGCAGAATTTTCGGAATCAGAAGAAAGACCGCTGACATCCCAACTCGATCGGGATTCTCTATCTTTGAGTTTCAAATTCCTGGGTTCATTTTGAAAAGCTTCATCTCCCTCTTCAATCTTTTGCCCACGCATGTACTGAAATGAGCTTGGTTCTTGTTTATCACTATTGGGATAGATCTTGGTAGATTCCTCAACAACCTCATCCTCGTATGAAACGGTTTTACTTGGCTTGGGAGTATCCTCAGACAAGAGCTGGCGCCGTTTCTTTATATCATTCGAAGCGGACTCCTCGGAGTATTTCGTTGTAGTCTCAGACAGTTTCGACACGGCCGATAACCTCGACCCAGCACGAGAAGAGGACATAGCTCTGAGAGACCGATATTTGAATAAAGTATAATGTGTTCTTATTCTTAGGTGGACATAATCAACCATGATAATAATCTAGCGTAAGGCTATCACAAATTAGCTAGTTATAATATTTTATAGTGGCTTATGCGGCCCGTAATGCAGTGATACTACCTTCCTAAAATGGACAAACACAGCCTTTTTACGAGAGCTTTATCGATTTCATTAGGGTAGCTACATCAAAGCTTCACTCGCCCACAGTTTTAATCCCCTACGCTCATTTTCAATATTCATTATTTATCATGGTGATCAACGAACCACGACCATTGATTGCGCGCAAATATGGGCGGTCTTTCGTGCCCTGCTCTCCAGCATCAGTGACTTCCCTGAGTCACAAAGAGATAGGGAAGGTCAACATAGATTGTCGACTTCGGCTTTCCAAGTCCAAATGGGGCATTCTTGGTGCTAACCCAAATCCTGGAGGAATTCTTTATATGGATATCAACTTCGACCAACCAGCTGGCTGCAGGCTGTCTACTGCGACCGTGATCGTTACTTTGGAAGAATATCATAGTCATGCAGGAGGCTCTCTTCGAGCGACGGATCAATACGGCCCCAAAAAGCTAATGGGAGAATTATGCAAGGTTCCTGTGACAAAGAATTACTATTTTGCGCCTCATGTGGATGCTCTTGGTGTTGGTGCTGGCGGTGTCGGCATCGATAAAACGAAAACGAAATTCGAGAGCAGCCGATGGACGTTCACCGGTCAGCTGCTCCTTGCAAATGACAAGCTAAACAGGCCATACGAAGCAGTCCATAGGAGGTTGAAGTGGGAACTGACGGAAAACGAACTAGAAAGTCGGGTGCTACACAGTAATTTGTTTCACACTGGGTTTACAATTGAGCATGAACATCGACCCTTCTACTTGAAAATAGAGATACAAGGCAAGCTGAGAAAAACAAAGGACAGTATCATGAATCGTTTTAGATTTCCACCGAGTGGCCAGAAAGAAGACGGTATTTCTTGGACGCTCATCGATCCAGGCCGCCCGGGACAATCGAAACGCAGCCTCGACGCATTAGCTGAAGGATTATCCAGAGCAATGGAAATGGAAAACTTTCAGACTATACCGGTGCAGGTACCAGATACTTTATCAGTCTCGTTCACAGAGGCGGATAAGCAGCCCGGTATAGAACCATCTTCCAGTATTCTTCATAGCTTTCCAAAAATCAACGACCAGACACCAGCATTAGAAACACCACTCAACCCAAAACCGCAGCTTCAAAGTTCACCATCATCATACCATCATAATATCCACCCCAATATTGATATCTTCGCGACTTTCGACGATAAGTTTCATAAACCACAGAAAGGAGACAACGTTACGTCTTCGAAAGGTAACCTAGAAGAAAATCTGTCACCAATGCAGTCGACTGAGAATCTGGTGTTATCAGAATGGTCAGAATCAACGACGCCTTCACGCTCGTCATCATTGACGCGTTCTCGCTCGATATCAACAGCGTTATCAAGTGCAATATCCAATACGACAGCAAAGCCCACTGCTTTTTCAGATAAAGGACATACTGCCATGCAGATCAATGACATGCAGGACCTCCTGTCTCGTTTGTCAAAATCATTTCCGCTATTTTGCTGGTGCATTCTCAGGCTTTTGAAATTCGTTGATTGGCTTCAGATGATGCTGAAAACTTCCCAAGAAAAGCCACAACTACTTGAGGATGAACATAAGAAGGGTAGGAGTTATCACACGACATTACCGGAAGTGGCTGGTAAAGAAGAGTGTAAGGGGAAAGATGTTATTGGAATGTTGGTACTCTGTCCGAATCTGGACATGCGAGGATTGTGCTGACATAATGATATTCATAGAATGTGAGAAGGCAAGTGCAAAGGGGGGGAAAAGAAGGTTGAAATTCATATATTCTCACAATTTGCTTTAGAAATACTGTTCTTGTCGTTAATGAACCGTGAGCACAAATGCTTTTTCTCTCACTCCAAACGCTCTTGATCCGGGCCTGGATACCCTGCTATACCGCCTCTACAATCCTCAATCTACTACCCACTGGAACCCATGCAATCACTTGTCCAAACCCAGCATCAACACTTTGGAACAGATTGACCCAATCCTTAGCATCTTGTTCTCGGGAATTAAACAGCAAGAACACAATCATATCCATATCCCTATTCTAAATATCAGCATCTCTAGTCACCCCTCATGAGCGAAAAGCATACCTCGCAGCCCTCTCTTTAAGTATCGGCGCAGTTCCCAGCTCCGGAAGCACATGATCATAGAAAATCACCTTCGCACCGGGTTTCAATTTCGGGATCTGTGCTCACAGTATCTTAACACATTCCGTTTTAGGCCAATCATGAAAGATCTGACTGAAGAAATATGCATCGGCTTGGACTGGCTGTTCAGTGAAGAAGCCGTGTGACATTATTTCGATCCTATCACTTACATCACTGGGTATCTTTGCTCCGACTCCTTCGAGGACTTTGGGTAAGTCTTGGAGAACGGTCTTTTGAAGCGATGTAATACTGACAGATGGCTTGAACACTTACGCCATCGTACTGCGAGTTTTTGTTATCAATCGAACTGAAGGTTGTAAACATAAGAGCAAAGACAGACTTACGAATAACCGGAGAACAATAGCAGGACCTTGGGGGAGATGGAAGAGCTCAAGACTAGAGGCTTGAGCTGTTTCTAGTGCCTTTTGAGCTTCTTCGGATATCAATCAAACTCAACAGGCCGTTGGGCCCACTCCCTGGAAAGAAGGTTCTGGTAGATTGTGCTCTTCGAGATATGCGTCGATTGTAGCAGTGGATCTTTGAATTTCAGCCGCTAGGTCTGACACTCTCGAATAATTGTTCATGGTCAGAGAGATTTATGATAATTGTTTTTGAAACATAAGTCGGAGGAAAGGAGAGACAAGTCACTCAACTTGGGTTCATGGTGGAGTCACCTGGAAAGTCCTCACAAACAACCAACATTTAGGACAAAGATAGAGATTATTCCTTCTTTTATTGCATGCCAACTGTTGGAAACACAAAAGCTTCATACATAATCTACTTCCAACAAACCACCTCTCCACACCCAGTCTTCCACCATGACCCCTCCGTTTTCTCCCACTCCTCCCACCCCTTAGCCGACTTCTCCACCTCCTCCTTACTCTTCACGATTCCCATCCTCAAAGCATTCTCCCCAATATGTTGCTGCATAATCTCGTCTTTAAAACTCGGCTGCATCAAATAGCTACGAGTCTCCTTGACCTTCTCCTCCTCGAACCCCGCTTCTTTTGCCCACTTCCCCAAAAATCTCCCCGCACACGGCTCTGACCCTTTCTCCCGAATCATATTCTTCTTAACCTCCACCGGAATCTTCAATACATCCAATTCTGGCCACAAAACATAATCATCCAAATCCGCCTCCCTACAGGCTACAAACCCACCCTTCTTACACACTCTCCGCATTTCCTTTAACGCACTTATCGGATCTGGTAAGTGAATGAGAACCTGATGTGTATGGACGACATCAAAAGTATCATTTTCGAAAGGAAGGCTCATCACATCACCAACTTGGAAAGAGCAGTTATTGAGGCCCAGTTCTTTGGCTTTGGCATTCGCGATCTCGATCACAGATGGTCCGGCATCTATACCGATGATAGATCCTTCCGGGACGAGAGCTGCGAGATCAGTTGAGATGGAGCCGGGTCCGCAGCCGAGATCGAGGATATGGTAGTCAGGTTTAAGGCGAGGAAGAAAATAAGCGCAGCATGTTGAGGCGCGACGAATAGAGTGTCTGTTCACGGCGGCGGCGCCATGACCGACTGAATATGTTGATGCCATTTGGAATACTAAGAAAGGTAATAATGATCTTGTGCTCTTTTTTGTGTGGAAGATGGATCGAAAACTGTAGGTAAAACTTTGATCAGGCAGACACATATTATCTTACATGCGGGGATGTATCAACTGCAGTCAGTGGCATTTGCTTACGTCATAGCATCTCCCTCCTCGTACGATACACGTGGACCACACTGATAACTAGCATGAAGGAAATTGAAAGTTACATTATTGAAACATTGTTTGTGTGGTTAAGGTAAAGTTGGAGGGAGCCCTCATAAAAGAACTCCCTGGTTGAGAGGAGAAGTTCAAATACAAGATCAGCAAATCAATGTAGAAAACTTGAAGGACATAGAACAGGAATTCTATCAGTAAGGATTGTAGATCTGCCCACATCGATATTTCCAACAGTGTATCGCATGTATCTTAGCAGACAAAATGAGATGAACACACTAGTGCTTTTCAGTTTTCTTGCCTGAGAGATATAAATCCAGAGCAGTCTTTGACGATCTCTCCCAAACAGTAAGACCACCGGGAATACTATCTGGTATCTCTTCGGAACAACACAAATCTCCAACCGTACACCTCTACACACTATCATCACCACTCCGCCACCTAGGCAAGTAAAATCTCACATTCTCGTAAACCAAAAACGTAACCCAAGTAGCGGGCAAAACCCTCACCACATTCGCGCCCAACCCTCTATAAAACCCCCTCCAGCCCTCCTGTCTCCAAAGGTTTCCTACTACCCCTCTAATCCCTTTCCCAAACCTCCTCTCCGCATCATACGTCTGCACTCTACTCCTCACCACCTGATATGGATACGTCGCCGTGCCTGCAATCACCTTCGCCGACCCACTAATCAGCAGCGTCGCCGCATTCCCCAACTTCACATCTTGTCCATTCCCAGTATCTTTGCGATCTCTAGCTAGATACTTCCGCCAAATATTCTTCAAAGGCTCATAAACAGCAAACTGCACCGCGCCATGGCTATTCCCTAACAAACTAACCGCAATCCCTCTATAAAAACCCCTCACGCCCTCATGCATCCAGAGATCTTTCACTCCATGCCACATGCTTGTATACGCACCCTGAGCACCGCGGTCTGAACTAAGCATTCGCGTTTTCAGGACCCAGATGGGGTTTGTAGTGATAGTAATCATGATGCCGGCACTGCCGGATGCGAGGAAATAGTCTAGTGGAGTGAGGACATGGCGCTGATTGACTTCTCGGAGAGGGCGATTGCGCAGAGAGATCAGCGAAGACTCGAAGAAAGATTTGAAGTAAAAAAAGAGCGCCCAGCTGGAGGCATTGCCGAGGAGATTGGGTGTGATGCCGCGATAAAGACTTCGGACTGGTTGGGGATTGCTCGTCAGGTTTCGAAGGATTGTGAAAGCGGTTGTTGGGGCATGAGATGTGCTGCGTTCGACTGAAGAGTGAGTTAGCTGCGGGGGCAAATTGGGGAGAGGGGCAGAAGCGTACTCTGTAAACGCGTTTTAATTACATCGAGAGGGTGCACAACTAAAGTAGAAATAGTGCCAGCCGAGAGGCCAGCAATTGTCTCGACCAGCGCGGGGGAGATGCGCGCATGGTTGTCGGTCATATGTGAGGAATTTTTATTTTCATGATGATCGAAGGAGTTGAGGTTGCGAGGAAAAGGGTGGTTCATGCCGATGACGAAGTTGAAGCTTTGAACAAATTTATGGGGCTTGGCAACGCCATGAAATTGAGCTACAGCAACAATTCTGAAAGAACTTAGAAGGATGATGAAGAAAAATATATCTGCATCCGTTATAGCATTCATACAAAGGCTTGTGAGTCAACGGATTTGCAAGTGGCGATTGCGCTCATTGCGCTATTGTACAGTGGTTTGGCTCTATCTGATCCCCTCCTACACCCCGCCAGACACTTCAAGAGTTCGTCATTCCATTTCATTAACGCCTCATATGCTACAGTCTTCGTATATGTACCTCTCCTCAGTCATCGCTCTAAGCAATTCGTCCTAACTGCATCCTGCATCTTCATCCCCAGTAATCATGTCGTACATCGTTCGTAGAATGGAGCTTTATCCGAGCGGCGAGAAGAGTCTAGAGTGGTGGATTAGAATCTTATCTGCCAGGAGCAACTTTGTATTAACTAACCTGATGACCGAAGGACGAGGTTCACTGCGGGTGTATCCTGCGAATATTAGCATGTCTTTCTGTCCTATATGCAGTCGATGATCATACCAAGGTAGAGGATCAATGGAAGATAGCCACTATAGAAGATCAGTACATGACCATTCCTGCGGACTCTGGAGTAGTACTCACTAATGAATAGCGACACGAGAATAATCAATGATCTTCCCAATGCGCTCCTATACCTTTGTCAACAAAGCCCTCTCTCCAACTCTCCCGGACCAGCCCAGAGTAACAAACCTTGGATTCTTCTGAGAGTTGCATATTGAATCGAGCTTGCCAAACAAAGCTATAACCTCATCAGTAACAGGCGATTGTGATTCCCTAACACAGAAGACTTACAATTTGTTGTGTTATGATGAACTCGAGCTTGTCTTCTCTCACATCATCATTCTAGGGCTAAAAAAAGTTGAAAGTTCAAAAAGCTACCAAACTCCACAAAGCTGCTGACTAATCCAAATTATTTTTCCGTGCCTTGTCGCGAACATGCATCTCGAAGCTTCACTCCAGATCGCGAAACCAACTACACTACAAATTCGTCACTGCATAAACGCATTATTTGCCGAGCTGTAATAAAATGTCGGGTGCAAGGCACTGGTAAGATTTCTCCTCTTCTTTTCTCTCCAATTCTCTATCTACACAAGAATAACTAGTGATTCCAATTCCATATTTACATCAAGGAAAGCAAAGCTAACCATGTCATATAAAAGGGAACAAGACAAGGAGGCCACCGTCTACATTGGCAACATCGATGAGCGCGTTACGGACAGTCTGATATGGGAGTTGATGCTGCAAGCTGGCCGAATCGTCAATGTGCATCTACCCAAAGACAGAGTCACTCAATCGCATCAGGGTTATGGATTCGTTGAATTTATTAGTGAAGAGGACGCTGAATATGCGGCGCGCATCATGAACCAAGTGCGGTTATATGGCAAACCAATTCGTGTCAACAAGGTATGTCTAAATTTCTGTCTCAAGCTCCTCCAGCTTCCCGCAGGTTCTCCCCAGAAAAGCAATCCAACAGCTAACACCTACCCCAGGCCTCTGCCGACAAGCAAAAAACGGTCGAAGTAGGTGCCGAGCTCTTTATCGGCAACCTTGATCCCCTCGTCGACGAAAAGACCCTCTACGACACCTTCTCGCGCTTCGGCTCCCTCATCTCCGCCCCCAAGATCGCCCGCGATGAATCCTCGCTCTCCAAAGGCTACGGTTTTGTGTCCTACTCCAACTTCGAAGCCTCCGACGACGCCATCGCCAATATGAACGGCCAGTACCTTATGAACAAAGAAATCAGCGTACAGTACGCCTACAAAAAAGACGGCAAAGGAGAGCGACACGGCGACGCTGCCGAACGTCAACTCGCCAGCCAAGCGAAGAAACACAATGTTATTCCCGAACAAGCGCAATTACCATTGGGACTGCTCGGCGGTGTGCCCCAAGCCCCTGCAGCCATGCTCTCCGAATCACCCATCGCGATCCCCCCCGCACCACCTGGTTTCCCTGCCCCACAACGACCAGCTTACAACGCCGTGCCACCGCCGCGAGCCAGCGCACCCCTCCCACCTCCTCCATCAGGGCTGCCACAGCGCCCTCCGCCGTCGCACGCAGGTTATGGTGGACCGCAGGATTTCAACTACCCTCCAGGTTTTGCGCCACCGCCGCCGCCAATGCCACAGGGTCCTGGTGGTTATCAGATGCCCATTCAGCAGCCGGGGATGCCAGGTGTTGGGGGATATATGCCACAGGGTGTGCCGATGCCACCGGGTTTTGGACCGCCGCCTGGGGCGCCTCCAGTGGGGTTTGTGCCGCAGGGTCCCGGTGGCATGGCGCCGCCGGGGTATGTTAGGCGGTGAGGGGGTGAGGGGGATGGAGATCGACGCTTGTGATTTTGGGTTTGATTTAGGATGGTGATAGTGGTTGTGGTGTGGGTGTTTAATTATATGAATAGGATGGATGGGTGGGTAAACATGGTTGTGGGGAGGTACAAACAGAACCCCGAAGATAGGATAAGGGTATCACGCACTGCGATATGAAAATGAAATCTACCAGAGCAAACGTTTGATTCTTGCTCAATCACAATCAAGAGGAATGGATGGAGGAGCAAAGACCAAAAACAACCCAACAAATTCACAAACTAGAAGAGGTTTGGGAAAATCTCCCCAAAAGTTGAATGCTTAGAAGAAAGGACTGAAGGACGAATGGATGGATAGATGGGACATCCACAGAGAAAGTCCCACTCAGTTAGAGGTAGGTAGTGGGCGCAGACGTCTCGAAGCAAGCAAGCAGGTCGAAACAAGAAGAAGCTGCCAAGCAAAGAGGAAGAAGAAGAAGAAGAAGAAGAAAGGAAAGCGAATAAATATTGCAGATTACACCAAGGCATACCAATCAATACAATACAATACGTCCTTGAACTAACTGACTGTCTTATTGTGATATGACTGTGATTGTGATTGTGACTGTAATTGTAATTTGCGATTTTTGATAATCTTTACAACAATAAAGTCTCCCCCTCCCTCCCGTACAAAAAAAGCCTGTACCTCTCTCTCTCTCTCTCTCTCTCTGTGGTATTTATTTTGATTTTCTTGCTCCGTTATACTACTACTGTCCTTTGCTTTCCTTTCCTTCCTTTTCTAGTATATATATATTTTTTTTTTTTTTTTTTTTTATCAAGTCGCACACATACATACTTATCTGATACCATCCTATTTTGTTTCGTCATCATAGAGCCATACACCGTCTCTCGAATTTCCTTAATACAATATAATGCAAAAGCGCTAGAAGACATCTCCTCCATCCGCAGCCGCTACATCAGCAGCAGCGGCACTCTCCACCTCATCAACCTTCATCTCTTCTCCCTGTCCAACCGCAACCGCAACCGCAACCCCTGCACCCGTATCCTCCCCCAACCCTTCCCCATTATCGACCCACTTCTCCGCCTCCACAAACCAGGCCTCTTCCACCGCAAACTTCCTCCTAAAAACCCTCAACCATCTCTCCCCCCACTGCCTAACCATTGCTTCCTCCGCCGAATCCCCCGCACCCCCCTCCAAAATCTGATCCTTACTTCCGTTCGCCCACGCCCCCAACAAATCCTCCATCTCCCCAAACAACTCCCTCATTGAAACTCTTTCCCTCGCCACCGCCTCCTCAATCAATCCCCTCTGTTCCTCAGTCAACCCCCTCACCCTTTTCCCAAGATAAACCTGCCTCACTCTCGTCGTGACCTTCCCCACCGTCGCATTCACCATCTCGTAGACGAACGCTTGAGCTAATTTCTCCCCTTCACTCCCTAGCGCCCATTGCACGACCGATTGCGGGCTGAGGATTGTGTAGTTGAGAAGTTTATCGATAATGTTGACGCCGATGCCGGGCTGGTCTTTCCAGTACTGCATTACAGAGGTGATGATTTGGCGGCGGGCGACGGGGGAGACGGGGCCGATGGCAAGGAGACGGTCTTTGCAGCGTTCGATGCAAGAGAGGACGTGCGAGAGGGATTTGGATCCGATGTAGCAGATGGAAGTTACGTAGGCGTCAGTGGAGTAAACGAGAGGGTCAGGGAGTGACATTTCGATGGCAAGGGTGTGGATTTTGTCAATGGCGGGTTGAATCTCTTCCTCTGGAGCCTTTTTACGCAGGAGGTTTAAGATTTCTTGTCCCTCAGCAGCGAACGGAGTGTCTGATGAAATGTCAGTCAGAACGTAGTTTGTATGATAGCGTTTAGACTTACTAGGATCATTGAACTTGAAATCCGGCGTATCCTTCTCTTTCTCCTCCGTGATCAAAGATTGATATGGTCCCGGCAAAGTTCCTTTGATTCTCTGCGCAAAACTCAACCGAATCTCCTTATCCAAAGCACCAATAATAAATGCTTTCTTCGGATCCAAATTCGACAGCTCTACGTCCTCAATCCACTCCGTCCACTTCCAAGTAAAGCCAAAGTTACTCAAATGATGCGAGAACCAGTCCATGAATCTGTAGCTCAATTCAAGATCCATCGAGTCCACATGACGGTACAAGTAACGAATGGCACGACCCAAACTGGGCGCAATAGCGGCCGGTGCGATCTTGCACGACTCCGTTAGGACGGCATGATAATAGACAAGCTTATGCTCTGGCACCGGAAGTTGGAATAACTGAGAGAACACAGCATCAACAGCCACATCCTCCGGTTTCCAAGTCGACCTGTCACCCTCGACATCTCGAAGTCTATCGAATGGGGTAGCTCTCTTGACAAATGTATCAGGCGCAAAGTAACAATCAATATCGATCAAGAACTTCGCAGTTGCATTTCTGTTGTAGTCCAAGATGTTGATAGTATCAACCAAGGCATCCCTCAACAAGCACGATGAAATATCCGTAATTGGCGGCACAGTCTCGACATCCTGATTTGCGTAGACCGAGAAGTAGAGCTCAGGGAAAAGAGGTCGTGGACCGGCAATAACAACTTCGGGAAGCGTAATAGATGGTAGAGTGTGTCTCGCAGCGGTGGCCAGAGCTTCTTGTTGCTCAGGCTCGATCATTTTCCAAGGTCTTGGTAAACAGAACAATTCCCAACCATTCGCAGACTCAGCCTGCAGCTGTTTCTGCAGTAAGCTCAAAACACCGGTAGGCGCAGTAGCATCTTCTTTTCCGTTGCCCGGGTATGGATCCACCAATGCCTGCAAAGCGTGCGGCTCCGACGCGATGATATCGGTATTCTCGATCATGCTTGCAGCTTTTTCATGAGCATCCGTCGCCGAGGATGCTATAATGTATGGGATCGTAAGCAAGATAATCTTGACAAGTTCCGGTCCGATGGTCTGGCTCAGTATTAGCTTTGCAGGCGTAAAACCGCAACGCAAAAATTTCCTCTCACCTCTTCATTATTCTCCGTCTGCAAATCAAGAGCTTTAGTCAAAAAGTCCTGCAACACCAAGAAAACCCCATCACCCTCAAGAAGTCCCTGCAAAGAGCCCAGGAACTTCATATAAAGCTTCACCTGTCTCCAATCGCCCAACAAAATAGCTTTGTTGATGGCCGTCGCAGCTTTCTCCAGCAATTCCCGCACCATTTCCGATTTCAGCGTATTCAGCACCATGACAACGGCCGCGACGAAAGGAACCTTGAAAGGCTGCTCGGCGACCAATTGCAGCGAGAGATCATAGAAGCTGTTTCGCAGCGCAACATCTTCGTAATTGTCGCAGACAGTTTTCGCAATCTGGGCAACCTCTTCTTCGACGCGCTTCAATGGTGACTCGGCAATTGACAGCAACTGCTTGCGGATTTTGGCAGCGAGAGGCTCTTCGTAACGTCGTCGTTGAGGTCGTCGATCATAATCATCTTCGTCTGTTTTCAAGCAATTGAAATGTCAGCCTCGTTCTCTATGATTGAATAATGAATCTCAGAAAATTGGAACCTAGAACGCGCAAATTACCTCGGTATCTTCTCTTCCTATTGTTGTAATTTCCTCGGCCTCGAGGGGGTCCTCGATCATAATCCGCCATAATTCGGGCTTTTATTCTATGTTGATGAGAATATTGGCAAAGGAAGTCTCGAGGATTGAAGGAGAGATATTTTGGCTGAAGCTTAATGAACTTGCCTTGTTGCCTGACGAACCGTGCCCCAGGGGCCAGGCGAAGCTCCGTGTCAACAATGTAAGACTCTTATTCCGAAGAGGCAGAGAGCTTCCCCATGGCGGCTTACCGGCATGCCGAATCATATTGCTATGCCTTTTGTAGTTGTCACTGCGAACATATGGATAGATAACCTTGAACGATTGGCCTTGCGGAACATTCACCCCATAGAAGCATAGCCCCCGACCACGCACAAGGAACCAATAAGAAGTATACAATATCGACAGCATCACTATGCATACAATTTTCAAGATAATTATTTTTAAAAGAGAGGTGAAATCTCTTTTGGGTACAGGAGTCTCGTATGGAAAATGAAAAATCTTTGATGATCTCTGGAAAAAGCAGCCCAACCTTTTGATGGCCCTTATTGGCACATTTGACTTAGGTAAATGAAAAGGAATCTTTTGACCGTGCCCGCCCAGGCATTCGCCATCCCAACGCGAAATATTAGCCCATTCCATGCAATCATTTGGACAACAAGTGTGCCATCAAACTTAAATACGCCTGAATCTTTGGGGAACGAAGAAAACACAAAAGAAGAGGGTCCAGCCACCCCAGTCGCTACTGCAGAGGCACAACAAGGTTGGAGAACGAGAATAGAATAAGCAAGGGGCCATTTTTCTCCTCATGCAAATTGGTCTAATAACGAGGTGCTGATGGTGAAGATCCGTTGATACCCATGCGCCTGATGAACTCATAATCGATTCAAGTCGTCTCACAAATTGCCCATCTTCGAAGACCAAAGGATTTCTTAGAGCTTAATTGAAGACTCGTGCTCAACGAAAAATTCCACCTCATGGGTATTCCTAACAAACCAATAACGCATACCATCATCATAGACTAATTCGTATTCCTGCCATGCACTTCCGGACTTCCACAAACTTGATTTTTGGTCCGCTATTGCTGCAGACGAGATATGCAGGATCTGTAATATGCTGGGGGTTCATAGCCGGCGAGATGCAAGACGCTCTAAAAACCTAGACTTCTTCATAAAGTCCACGGTTGAGCGACAGGAAAGCATTCATTCGTCAATCATTCGCGTGACAGCTTCTCAATCCAGCCTCGCCATCATCTTATCCTTCGGTAATGGCTCGAATTCGGGGCTGTCGATGTTAAGTTTGGAATCGCGAGCTGTTAAGCCAGCTCGAACGTGTTGTGGGACCAGCCGTTGGTTAAGTTCAGGGGCTATAGAAAGCTCTAATGACTCGTCAGTAATGTAAGGTTAATCAAGGGGAGAAAAAAAAAATATGAGATAGCATACCGTGAAGAGAGAAATCAAACAAAGTTGGCAATGCCTTGGGTCCATTTCCAGGATGACGTGAATCAGGGAACTGGGTGGCTGGATCACGGAGCTCGTCAAAGAATGGGTGAACCATAGCCTCAATTGCCGAAAGCCTTTCGGTAGGTGTATACTCGAGCAGACGTGAGATGAGTTCAATTGCACTGGCATCTGCTTTGCGGAAAACTTTGTTGAACGGGTGGGGCTTGATCTGCGGAAATTTATGTTCCATGTAATTCGGGTTCATCGTACGAATTTGGTCTCGTGTTGGTGTACCAAGAACTTTGATAATTTCGACCAGTTGGTCGATACCAGATTCACCAGGGAACAACGGCTGTCCAAGCATCAACTCTGCCATGACGCAACCAGTCGACCAAACATCTCAAAGCAAAACTGTTAGCAATATTCCTTGACGATTAAAGTTTGAAATAGCTTACCAATCTTAGTGGTGTAGTTGGTAGCGCCAAAGATCAGCTCGGGCGCTCTGTAGTATCGGGAGCAAATGTATGAGACATTTGGCTCATTCTCTACAAGTATCTTTGCACTACCAAAATCGCACAGCTTCAAAATGCCACTGTTGGGATCGAGGAGAAGGTTCTGTGGCTTGATATCACGATGGCAGATTCCCTGCGAGTGGATGTAGGCAAGGGCACGGAAAAGTTGATAGATGTATAGCTTGACCTCGATGATCGGCATAGTTGTCTTCATTTTGTTGAAATATCTCGAGGCGCGGTAGACCGTCTCGGGGACATATTCCTGTACAAGATTAAGATAGACTTCATCTTTCTATCAAACAATATCAGTGCTGTGCTACATCTTCCTGATGCCAAGGTGAATACTTACTCTCTCGCCATTCAAGTAATAGAAAGCCTTTAACTCCACGATGTTGGGATGACGAACGATTCGCATGATTTGCAATTCACGATTCTAAAACCCATCAGCCTCACCACTCCACGCCACCACCAGAAGAACAGAAGGACGTGTCGCACCTTGAATCTCTTGTCTTGCAGGACGCGTTTGATAGCAGCGTCCTCACCCGAAGGATGGAGCTTGGTCTGAAAGACGACACCGAATGAACCATTCCCCACGATTTTACACTGTGTATATTGCATATCTTTATATTCGCCAGTGACGCCATCTTGAACCTTTTCGCGGATAACTTCTGTTGAGCCAAGGGTTAGAATGCAAATCAAGGACAGGTATGTGGAGGAGAGAACGGCGGGGGGGGGGGGGGGGGGGGGGGGTATGGGCAGATGTGTGAAGAAAATGATCTTACCTCCCATCCTCAAGCTTGAGAAGGCAGCAGGCCGATTTTGCGACATCTTGAGGTCCAAAATGATTTTGCTATCGCGAATGTGGTGGGCTGCAGACGAGAAGAGTAGCAAGGAGAGTGGATGATGACCTCGTGAAGTCCGTGTTGGGCAATTGAGTACAGGGTAGTGCTACAAGAGGAATCGATCAATCGACAGCGAGCAGGTGAATGGCGCTCAGTAACGTGACAGCGGAGTTGCACGTCGAAAAAGAATATCGATCACTTTCTTGGGGCTATTAAAATTTGCGGTGGTTTTTCTGTAACGGAGCAGTGAGGGAGAGGAAAGTGAGAGTGCGGCTGATGATGAATTTCCAGTTAGTGGCTCTCTTTGAGGGTGGTTGAGGGGTTGGTTGAAAGGCGGTGGGATGAACGGGGAGACTTGGTCAGGGCGTACAGTATGGGTTGATGAGTCGACAGGTAGGCGGATGTCAATGATTTGTTTTTTGGTTTTGGTTTCTGGGTTTTGGGTTTTGGTTTTTGGTTTTTGGTTTTTGGTTTTTTTATTTTGTACGGCTTCGCTCGAGGTCCGAATAGGATGTGTAGGATAATAGTTTTTGTGTGTTTTTGCTTTTTTTTTTAGTTTTAGTTTTCCGGATGGTGTGAGGGATACAGGATGAGAATGGATGGAATGCCGCTCGTTAACCGGGAGTCGATGTTTTGGTTGGTGGTGGTGGTGGTGGAGGTGGTGATGGTGGTGATGGTGGTGATGGAGGTGGAGGAGGAGGAGGAGGAGGTGGTGGTGGTGGTGGTAAAGGATTTGATTGACGAAGGGCTGGGTCTGTCTGCGTATGGATTCGTTTGCAACGGGAGAGAGATGGAAAGGACGAAATGCGTGGTGGTGTCGAGGAGAAGGCAGAAGGTAGAAAGTAGAATGGAAAGTCAAGTTCAAAGGTTCTTTCTTGGCCCCAAAGACTGGCTCTGCTCACGCGCTCTGTTTTAGAGAATGAGCAGTTGGGACTAATTGCCGACTGGGGTCGAATTTGGAGGCTCCTGGTTGGACGAACGCGCTGCCCGTTTTGTGGTGGTCACTTGAGGCCAATGATCCTTCAGGCGTAGTGTGAGAGTTGCGAGGAAAAGTGCGTGCGTGCGGCGTGCGGTGCGTGTTTTTAGCTGTCCTTGCTGCCGTGGTCGCTGCTATGTGTATGTGCGTGCTATGTGCTATTGCTATTGCTATTGCGATTGCTATTGCTATGTGCTAGATGACAGCTGATAGGCTGCTTTTTGCTGCGAATTCGAGGCCCGTCAGATGAGGACCAAAGGGGGGCAGAAGGAAGAGGGGGCCGGGAAGCCAGGCCAGGGGGAGGGAACTGTACACTGTGCTCTAAAAAGATCTGGCAGGGGAGTGTGATGGCGGATGCATGTAATTCGAGAGGAGCCCGGTGGTCGCTGGTCGCTGGTCGCTGGTCGCTGGTCGGTTAGGTAGATAGCTATGCAGGTAGTAGCCGTACGTAGGTATCAACGGCGGCGCCGGTCGGGATAGATGGAAAAGTCGTGGAGAGCGGGAGGAAGAGGTAAGGTCAGAGAGAGGGGGAGAGAGGGGGAGAGAGATAGTATGACGGATTTGCCGATGATGCAGTGATGCAGTGATGCAGTGATGCAGTTTGCTTCTTTTCTCCTCTACTGAATCATCTTTTTTCTCTTTCTTTACTTTTCTTTTTTGCCCGTTTCTACTTCTGTTTCTACTTCTGTTTCCGTGTGTTGAAGCTCGAGAAGGCACCGAGGTACAGATGAGAAGGTATCATGGAGCTTGGGAGCTTGGGAGCTTGGGAGATTCCAAAGTAGAATTTCACGGTCGAATACATGTAGTTCTACTATACACTACCGTCCCAAATCGGCCGGAGCCAAGACGTCTTCTTTCGTATATGGTCCGACTCGGTTCTACATGGAGTTATGATATTATTCATTTTTATATTTGCCTCGCTCACGGTCCATTTGGTACAATTATGACAACAAACCATCGTGATATTATCTTGCAGTGTGTCGTCTAATGCACGGAGCATACCTAGCTGGTCCTATGGGTTTGCGGTAGGTACGGAGGGTTTAATGGAGAGGGGGAGGGTTGGATGGAGAGGGGGAGGGGTTTTTCCTTCTCATCTGCGAATGATGTTGCCATGTTCTTCCTTGCTTTCCCAGATGCTTTTTGCTCCATCATGCTTCCTTGCTCTCTTCCCTTGCTCGCTGCCCTTGCTCTCTCTTTCTTCCCTTTTCCCTCGAAATTGCTAACTGGTGCTAATGGGGTCGCTTAATCATTTAGCGTTGTCGAACTGACGTTGTGGGTGCGAGCTGTCCAGGTGTTGTGTCTTTTTTTTCTTCCTGCAGTAACAGGGGCAAGGGAAAGGGGAGAAAGGATAGTTATGTATGATGAAGATGTGAATCAAGGACAATCCGATTGACGATTTGTGTCCGAGATTAAGGCTTACTACACGCACATAAATCTGTAGAAATTCCAGATTACAGATTACAGATGCTAGTTATGTGATCCGGCCGTGCCTCTCTACTCTTTTTTCCCTAGTTGGCGGTGATGGTTAATGGATTTGTCTATGCCGGACGATCAATGAGGGGTTCAAAATTCTACGGAGTTGGGGGCCGTTGCTGCGCGGAGGTTGCGAAAAGCTCTGGGAATACGATCAGGCCGGCGCGAGGGGTGAAGCGGGCATTTGGGGATGACATGTTAGAACATGTAGAGTTTGATATCAATGTCGTTTTGTTCTCACCAATTGACAACATCCCAATCAATCAACTCCCTAGTACCGTTAGATCTCTTTTACCAAGTATATTTTCATCCACATGAAACACTTTGAGAATATGGCTCAAGCGCGTAGCCAGCCAAAGCTACAGCCAAAGCTACAGCCAAAGCTACAGCCACAAGTAGCTACCTTTCTTTAGCTATCCATCTGGAGATCCTCGTTCCAGACTACGACAACCATTACGGAATATTCAAATATTCAACAAGAAGTAACTCAATCGACATCGTAAGTAGGTGGATGGATGGTACATGAAGCGTAGGACGAAAAAAAACCACTCGCTCGCACTTCCCGAACCGGGCCAATTCTGCTTCGTTTTTCTTTGTCGATCTCACCATGTCCTTGATTCTGCAGTACAAACACATGCCAACAACTCCATCTTTTTGCTTTGTCTGCAGACTGTGTTCCATGTGCTCCATGTGTTCCATATGTTCCATCATGCTCGAAATGGACAACGCTCAATTGGGACCAGAAAAAAAAAGAGATCATGGGGTCAATTTTGATGCACCAGCACGCGCTCCAGTTCGAGCGTCTGAGCATCATCGTCATCATCATCAATGGGGGTCGGAAAACCCAAAAAAAAACCATGCGGTAGCGCATTCATGCCAGACCTGCATCTTCATTCTCCATCGTAGCGACAATAAAGTGACCCGTGACCCGTGACATGTCCGGAAACAGATTGGATTGCATGAGCATATCGCAGTTCGAATATGCATGTTGAGATCGCCCCTTGACGATGAGCTCCATAGGAGCCCTCTCGATTGGATAATTGTGCCACTGTCGCTGCCAGGAGCTGAAGCTAATTGCTGCTTTGGGTATAATATGCATTGCAGTATCATGGGAGCACATATATAAAGGAAGACAACAAGTACCATCCAGTGGGTTGAGATTTGGGATACAGCATATGGGTGTCGCAGAGTCACAGAGCATTAGCTCTTATATGTCATCCTCTTCGTGGCGGTTCCTGTTCGTAACGAGCAATCAAGGTACGATATCTCGGGCCACTTTACCCGAGTCGTTCTAGCGCGTCTGGACTGTTTCGAGACCTCTTCTTTTTCACAGACTCAGATCAGACTTCGAGCGGTCAATACTGGTATCAATTTCTCGGATCCAACCTGCACAGAAGCTGTTTCTAAGGATTCAGGAAAGACACGACATCGGCACATTCACTTCTTAGTCTGATGGAGGAATACGAATCCTGTGGCACTCCGGGGTCGGCAACCTGCTCAGTGATAGATTAACGGTGGATAGTTACACCCGTACGAAAGTACAGTGCAATGTATGCTTGGTGTATCTGGCCTGTCGTAACCAGTATGAGTACCCGGTCCTTGGCACCCACGACAGTCTTTCTGCGACTCTTAACAAGCTGTGGGGGGTGAGACGAGTAGGAGGATCATGAGCCACCGTTTTGTCAGGAACCTCTACGAAGTATCTCCAAGGACTTCCCTTGACGAGCGTGCGGCTCAGAGTGTGTGTGTAACGAAACGCGGGAACAATCTGTAGTAAGTTACCTCGTCGTCGCCTACTCTATCTGATGCGACCCACTGCCTTGACTGGCTTTGGGTCGTTTTGCTACGTCTGCCCTACCCCAAAATCTCCTTCGCCAGTCGGGTTTGGGATATTGGGGACGCTCGTGGCTCGTGGCGCGTCAGGGAATACCAAGCACGGGCCAGGTCGCACCAGACTCCGACTAGTAATAGTCTTTGAATCTCTCAGGAATTAGTACGATCGATAGACTGTAGGAGGAATCGCATACATACATAGACATACAGTATACATACATGTATAGACATACAGTATACATACATATATAGACATACAGTATACATACATACATACATATATATATATATACATACATACATACATACATACCTACCTACCTACATACATAGATACACACACACACACACATACATACATACAGTACTTGTGTTCAAGAGAAACAAGCTAGGTAGGACAATGAAAGCACGAATCAGTCACTGACTGTTTATCTCCAAGCAACCAAAGTTGTCTTTTACCCGGTCCCTGGCTTGGCCAAGAAATGCAGATAGCTGTTCGAGGTCCTGGTGGCTGTCTCATGCTTAGTGCTGTGCGCTCGAATACCTACCTACTACACGGCTCCAAAGTACAGTAGTACAGTCGTACAGTCGTACAGTAGCACAGTAGCACAGTAGCACCGTACATGCGAGGCATCCCAGTGCTCAGAGATATAAGACTTACATGGTGGCTTGGACGGGCTTGGGACAACATCAGCACGGACTCGATTTTTCCCTTTCTACCTACTTCGTATCTGGCGACACAACGTCTCTCGAAGCTTAGCCAGTCATGCTTCACGAACATGCTACTGTATCAACATCAAATCCAATATCGAAAGCGGAAGTTTATAGCCGCCAAGTGCACACCCCAAGTGGGAAAACGACTATTGACATCGCTCCATCTCCATGTCCATCTCCATGTCCATCTCCATCCATATCTTTCCTCCTTCCGAGACCCAATAAATTGAGGATACCGGCAACGTGGTAATATCCCAATCCAGGGTTTCCCGCTGAACCTACTTCGTACAGTAAAGCGACTGGCAACACTTTCGCTGCTCGCGCATCTGATTCCCGAGCCGAATACTCACTGGACAGTAAGTAATATGCAAACCCAGCCAACACAGTAACGAACACGACGCCGATGTGGGACCCGTTTTAATATTTTTTTTTTTGATCGGTCACGAGGCGTGAAAGAATCCCAAAGATTGGATTTTATACACCGTAGGGTGGTGGTCGTACTGCCCAGCCAAGCTCTGTCTCCATCGACGGAAGTACCAAGCATCCTTTTTGATTTGGGGGGTTTCATGGGCGCATGCAATCAGAGCTTCCCAACCTTTCCAACCACTTGTAACACTCAATTGGAGAGTGAGTGGCTGGGATCCAACAAGAAAAGCGAATGCCTGTTGCTTGTACAGCCGCTTGTACAGCCGCTTGTACAGTCGCTTTTCGCTTTTCGCCTTTTTGCACTCAGGAACCAGATGAGAAAGGGAGCGTCAATTGGTAAGTACTAGGTAAGAAGCAACGGGGATCCCATCAACCTCATGGGATCCGCTCGTGAAAGGCTCCACTCTTTCCTAATGCTTTACTTGATAGCGCCGTCGACGTTGAACTCGTGATCATTTTTCCGAAGCTTCCCCTCGGATGGGAGACTGGAGACCCCTCGGCCCTTGCCCCTTGCCCCTTGCCCCTTGCCCCTTGCCCTTGCCCCTCGCCCCCTTGGTTTTTCCCAAGCCATCCCAGCGTGCCCAAGTTTAGAGCTTCACAACTCCTTTTTAGAAACTGACATCACATCACTCCATCAAACATCCACTCCAGGTCCATTTTTAGTACCGGCCTCTCTACTACTATCCCCCCCATGAATAAAGGTAGTATGTACAAAGTAAGCTTGCGACCTTGCCGAACACCCCGGTAAATGCCTCGCCTCTCGGGGAAGTCCTTGATACTATACTTCGTATGTACCAAGCACGACTTCACCGCAAATAAGAGTAGAAACCCAAGACGCCCCGGACACGTCAAAAATGTACCAAAAAGTCAATTTTGAAGCCATCGTGATCTAGGACCCGGAGGTTTTACCCTTCTCAAATCATTACAAGAGCTTCACTCCCGGCCATCTAGGCCTTGTTGATCACGGAGCATTTTTCCCATCACCATTCGACGCCCAGATGCCGGAAACTGATTTGGTGTATCCTTCCCTCGCAGAACCAACCTAAGGGAAATGGTCAAGGGGTCTGCTCCAGTCCCGGCAATGAAAAGCAGTTTCCCGTCTTTCTTGTTCCTCCTTGGATGCAAGTTGCCACGACTCTCGACGCGCTGACATTACATGGCATGCTCAACTGCGGTGCAACAGCGTAGGGGTCGGGGACTACGATAGGCTGGTGTTTGGGAACGGCACGTGAAGTGAAGCCACTGCACTGCAACGCATTCAATGGTTGCAGAAATTGGGAATGCAGTATCCGCATCTCTATCATATCACCATCTGCACTGTGTCCAGAAAGCCCCGTGAAGAGAAGGGAAAAGACGGATTATCATCACTGCCATGAACCTTTCATTCATCCATCTATCTATCCACCGTGATCCTGCCGTGCAACCTGAGGGTAGGGTATGCAGCAGGAATGGCACGAAACGAAATCAATCCGAGCAGTCCCAAAGCCCAAGCTTCTCTCTTCATTCCGTCGGTCATTTGTATCAGTATCAGGATCAGCCCAGTGCACGACGCCTTTAATCTAAGCCAGACGTTGGGTTTCCGGCTAGCCAATGGTTGATCGGGTTGCGACCAGCGGTGTTCCATGCTAGATGCTCGTTTCTGCTTCTCCGTTCTACCCTGCCCTGCTCTGCTCTACGTAAACGCGCGATTAAATCACAGAGCAGAGGTCTTGCTTAGATGAGCAGTTGGATTCGTGACGAGTCTTCTTATCGGCTACTAGAAGGAAGATCTAAGACAGGTCTGACTAGCTGCTTACATGGAGAGAAAGAAAAAAAGGTGTGTGTGGGTGAAAGCCAGGCAGAGAAGGCCCTAGGATAGTTGGAGGAAGCGGGGTAACCGTCACATTGAGACTATTCGCGGGCGATCCTCCTCACAGCAAAAGCAAAAAGTGACGACAAGACCAAGCATTGACGAGCGATCGAATCTTGAATTAATTGTCTACGAGCAGGCTATTAGTAATCGTCTGCGAAATACGTCAATATACTTATACTTAGTGATCATCCTATGTATATATTATTATGCGAAGTAGAAGATGCATTTTTACCATCTCCGGGTGCTACGCTCCGATAGGTCCATCTTACTTTGGAGCGGCGTCATTGCGTTTGTATCAAGAGGCTTCTGTGGTGACTACTAAAGTAGTCATCGATCATCGTCGGGATCAAATCAGGACAGAAAAGGTAAACGGGAGTCGTCGTTGTGTCGATGTCGATGTTGATATTGATGTCGATGCCGATGCCGATGTCGATGCCGATGTCGATGTCGATGTCGATGTCGATGTCGATCGTCCCTCGCACCACCATCACAAAAAGCAACACACAGAAAAAGCATTCGCCACATTCAATCATTCATTCATTCAATCATTCATTCAATCATTCATTCCCCTCCACCAAATTGGACCATCTCCCTTCCTTCCCTTTGTTACCCGAAAAAAAACCCAAAAACCCCCTAACCCAAGACTCCGCCGTCTCCGTGCTGCATGAACCGAACTCAACAACCATATACATATACATACATATACTGTACTATGTATATTTTCGGTCCTTGCCACTCTGATATTCCCCAATATGGCCACCCACCTGCATCTCGCGGCCCAGGAGACATTTTCCAAAGACCGTGCGTGCCACAGCCCGGTCGGTACCACTTGTTCGTCGGGCTCCCGAGAGAGGGTCGAAGCGAGCGAGCGAGGGAGGGAGGGGAGAGGGGTCGGAAGAGGGGAGGTGGGGCATGGCGACGCTCAAACAAACACTATGGAATGAACTGCAAGTTACGTCAAAGTCAAAAGTCCAGGTTAAGTTAAATTGAAAGCAGAAGTATCTTGCGGATATACAGAATACAATGCCCACGCAGAATACTGTATATAGAATACAAACAATATATATATATAGAAATAATACAAATTTCACATACATCTCTACACCAAACCCCCCAAGAATCAACATCGTCATCTTCATCGTTCGTCATCGTCATCGTCATCGTTCGTCGTCGTCGTCCTCGTCTCATCTGACTGCATATTTACGATTTCCTTTCCTTTCCTTTCCATATATGCATTAAGTTAAGTTGCGTGCGGCAGGTGTAAGAGGGGATGGATGGGAGGGGGGTGACAGTGACGCGCGATTTTGCATTTGCATTTGCATTTTTTCTGTTCGCTTGCGGCGCGTTGTGAACTTCAAGCCTGTTTCCTTTTTGGGGCGAGAGAAAAGGAGGGACGGAGAGAGGGAGGGAGGCTTGCTTTTTTTTTTTTTTTTTTTTTTTTTTTTTTGAGAGAGAGAGAGAGAGAGAAACATGGGCTGGGGATAGGGATGCTGGGCTGCACTGCTGCGCCCACGTGCGGAGGATGGTTGAATAGATTGATATAGATTTAGATAGATTGTAGATGTGGTTGTTTTGGTGTTTGTTTGGGCTTGGATTGCATTGGATTGCATTGGATTGCATTGTCGAGGCTTAACTTACTTATACTTTGTAATTGAAACGGATGGATAATTAAGTTAGATGGATAGTTCTAGAGTAGGAGTAGATAGATAGATGGATGGACGAACCCTCCCTCCTCTCCTTACCTTGCCTTACCTTGTCTTGCCCTGAGAACCAGAGTCTATACTTCATTCATTCATTCGTTCATCACGCTACAGTATATGTTATATCCCCCTCTACCTATCTATCTCTCACCATCTTTCCCTCCTTCCTTTCTTTCACAGCGGAAGTAAGATATCATTTATTCATTCATCTCTTCATTCCTTTCCTCTTTGCGCAGCCGCAGCGGGGTATATCCTCACTCCCTCACTCACTCCCTCACTCACTCCCTCCCTCATATAAACCAGTTCTCCTTAAAAGTACTGTATATAAGTCAACGAGTAAACCAGATCAAATCAAATCAGTAAGTATCCTTTTCTTAAGACTGCTAACTTGGTTGAGCTGTTGTTTTGTGTGTATATATGTGTGTTGGGGGGGGGGGGGGGGGGGGGGGGGAACTACTAAGTAAGTAAGTTACTTAACTTAATATTTTCCTTCCTTTTTGGCTTGTTGCTTTGCGTTGCGTTGCGTTGCTTTGCGTTGACTCCACGCACGCACTGGATTAGTATTTGGTTTCATGGGGAGTGGAGTGGAGTGGGACGGTGTATGAGGAATTTGTATGCACCTGGCAGGGATAGGGATGGTATGATTATGGTATGGGTGTGACTCTTCCTCTTTCTTGCTCTGCTTCCTTCCTTTGGCGGCTTGTTTGATGGATTCGTTTCGTTTCGTTTCGTTTCGTTTCTTGGTTTGTCTCCTGGGTTGGCTGCAATCAATCTGCTGTGTCTATCTACACTGCGCGCGGCCACTACCGAAATGAGGTGGGAGGGAAAGTCGTGTGTGGTGTTTAAGGGGATACATCGATGTGTGTGTGTGTGTGTTCATCTCGGAGGGCAAAAGAGTGCGGGGCGGGGCAGGGCAGGGCAGACAAGGGTAAAGGTAAAGGTAAAGGTAGAGGGAGAGGTAGTTGCGTTCTGAGTTTAAGCTACGCTACTTGTTTGCTATACTATTACTACTGGGATATAGATAGAAGTGTATGTCTTTCTATATTGTGAGGAGGTGGGTAGGGAGATGGGCTTTTCGGTGTGGTTATTGGGCTGTCGGTCAGTTAAGCAACTACCACTTCACCAAAGTACTTCCGAATTGCGGACTAAATACAATTCCTCCCCTATCTATATCCTCCATCTTCCCTCTGCATCACATGGTGCTATGTCTTTGTCTTGTCTTGTCTTGCTTCGTTTGTAGTGTTAGGGTGGTTCTAGCTTTTCCCTTGGGCTTGATTTGGCTTGTGTCGGGGTGGTTCTCCTGTTGTGTTTGGGTGGAACGGGTGTGCTTTCTAGGGTTGGAGCTAAGTAGCCGGGTGTTACTTGCGTGGGTGTTAGATATATGGAGTTCTAAAATAATGATGTCAGGCAGAGAGATGCATATTTGAATTTGGATTTGGATGAGACGGCCGGGAGCGAGCTGGTGTGCTGAGGTGAGAGTGGTGTGAAAATAACTTCTACACCACATATGGCTCAGTTAGTTATAACGCAGTTCGTTCCCCTTACCTTATATTGTACTGTAGTACCTCTACATTCCAGAGAAACATTTGACCACCCAAATCTCACAGACACCTCTAGAAAAGATACTTGTTGAGAGATCGTGTCTATTTCTGGCACCATGATTAGGTCAGCTGGAGCATATTATAGAGTATGGGGGTTCGTGTTTTTTCTTTCTTTCCAAGAAGCTATGCCGATATTGATCCCAAAGTTACAGTGGTTCAGGCTACTTTTTCCTTGTTTCTACCTCTTATTTAAATTCGAAGCCAACTGATGTGCTGCTGTAGAGGTAGCCGTAGATTTCAGCTGAGAATACCACACGACATATGTCTATGTATTCTTATTTTCATGCTAAGGAAATCTTTTGGGAGGGACGAGGATCTGAAGGGTGATGATAGATGGATCTTATGACATGACATGAAATGAGTAGATCTCGAAGTGAGAGATAGATCATTGCGTTTGCTTGTTGTCGGTATCTGTTAAGTCAGATTGGATACCTGCATCTATAGGATAGGTAGAGCTCCTTTGGTCTTTTGTGATAAGAATTGTGAGTTTAGATGGATGGGTGGATGGGATGAGCTGAACATGGGGTTGCTGTGAATGCGTGTCTTGCTGCAATTGGAATGTACAGCATAGTAGCTGGAAAACTCAGACTTTACTTGTTTGTCTGATGGCTAGCCGATATGCTGAAGTGGCATGTGGGATTGGATTTGAGTGTTGTGGGGTGACTTATATGAGGGGATGTGGAGCTGGAGCCTGAACTGTGGGTAGTCGATCGAGTCTGATCCGGAGAATGTCGGGAAGAGAATGGTGACTCTGTTTTTGGTGATATAGATTGGAAGGTCTGTAATGCTAGATAGATAGACGTGTATATAGCTGCTGCGAATAGGTATTCCACTGTGGATAGAGTGCACAGAGCGCACAGAACAGATGCAAAAGCTTCACTGCCTTGTCTGCTTACTGGAGTGGTTTGTTGAATTGCATGTGCGATACAGAGCTGGAATTGAAAGTGATCAGTCTGGTCTTACGGAGGCGGGGGAGAGATCTTCGTCTTGTGTGAGAGATTGGGAACCGGAGTGCCTTACTTCTCACGCATGCGCGCAGGTTTGATGACTTGTTGGCGGATTTTTTGCACCAGCGAGCCCACGGCAAATAGCGGGAATGATTGGGAAAGTTCTTGTATGTGTGTTGAGGTTATGAATAACGCTTTTGTGTGGTTGGTTACATTCGGAGAAAGGGGAGGTGGGGAGGTCTGAGGTATGGGACTTAAAGGGGATTATTCGGCGTATAGATATAACATTCGATTTTTTAGAAGCCCACTGCTTACGAGGGCAATACGACTCAAGCTGTCTAGCCTGGAATTTGGCGGCGATGATATTGATATATCTCAATTGTATTGCCCAATGCTAGTCTACCGATTCGTTTAAATGTCTGCACTTTCCCCTTAAGTGAACGATGCTAATGTTTATCAATACCAGACGAGAGAGCATTTAAGATACCAAAATATTTTCCACCACATTAACAAGAGTGGAATGCCCAATGCTATCTCTATTCATCCCTCACATCTATCAGCACTTCCTCCAAGGTAAAAAAATGGTAATTCTCACTCACAGCAGCCCCACTATGCTAGCGAGGGAGCGAGGGGAGGGGCAGTGATAGAGGGGTGGAAATCACATAATTGGGAGGCTTCAAGATCAATTGACCTCTGTAATTAATGCGCAGCATATATTAGCACCTTCTGGCAATATTCATCAAGAAACCTTTCGAATAAGTCATTTTTGGCGCAAAGTGAATGATTTTGAAAGGATACAGCCCCACGTGAATTAATGACGATGACGATGATGTAAGCTCCACATATTTTGCCTAAGGCTGACAATGACCACTAGAAGCTCTTTCAAAGAAAAAGTTCAGTCGCATCCACTTCGAAAGTATTCTGGTGTATAATCTTACAGATTACAAGTCGACGACTCACTACACGAGTACATTTCCTTCAGCTCGGCATCTTCTCTTGCGCCTCTTCGGACCCATTTCAATTTTAATCGAGACATATTTGCCTCAAACATAATGTCGGTGGTTGCGCTCGAGAAGGAATCGCCTTTGGCTTTTTTATCTAACAATGTCGTTGTTGGAACTCTGTCAGATACATATAGATCTTTCCAGGAAAGGAGGGATCTTCTAGGCCTTCCCAATCCCGGATCGGTCGAGAACATTGCTCGAGAAGTACAGCGCGATGTATTTCTGAACAATTACACTTTCTCTGGCCTGAGGGCCGACCTCACCAAACCCTTCAGCATGGCGCCGCTGTTCCAGGTTTCTCATGCCTTCGCAATGGGATCTCAAGGCCTGCCGCCATACACCTTTGGAGCGCTGTTTGGCACAAATAAGGTCAGTAATTGGATAAAAATTGCATCTCTAATCTGCGGGGCTATAGCTTCCCCCAAAACAAAAATTTGAAAGCTAATAGAAAGAGAGGGCAGATCTTTATGCAAGGAAACATTGATAATGAAGGGCAACTCTCAACTCGATTCAACTACCGATGGTCGTCTGCATTCGTTACCAAGACACAACTCCAGATGGCCCCAGGTCAAGCTATGGTACAATTGGACAATGAATATACAGGAAAAGATTTCACAGCCTCGATCAAGTCTTTGAATCCTTCCATGCTGGACGGCGGACTTACTGGTGTCTTCATTGGTCAATACCTGCAGTCGGTCACTCCAAATCTAGCTCTGGGACTTGAGGCTATCTGGCAGCGCGCGGCCATGAGCCAAGGCCCGGATACCGCAGTATCATACTGTGCTAAATACAAGGGTAGCGATTGGATTGCCAGTGCTCAGTTGCAAGCGCAAGGTGCTGTCAACACTTCCTTCTGGAGAAAACTGACTGATAAGGTTGAGGCTGGTGTGGATTTGAACTTGCAGTTCGTTGGTTTGTCTGGTGCCGGAGTGATGGGAGGACCACCAAGAAAAGAGGGTGTTACTACTGTGGGTGCTAAGTACGACTTCCGAATGTCAACTTTCAGAGCTCAGGTTGATTCTACCGGAAAGTTGAGCTGTCTGTTGGAGAAGCGCGTCGCACCACCTGTGCAACTTACTTTCGCTGCTGAGATGGATCACTTCAAGGTTTGTCTATCATCTTAATTTTCATGCTCTTTACTAACATATATTCCAGCAAGCAGCAAAAATCGGCTTGGCAGTCTCTATCGAAAGTGGTGGTGAAGAGATTGCCGAACAAGCAGAAATAACTGGGGGAGGAGCTCCTCCGCAGATCCCATTCTAAATGTCCTTCGCAGCATGACAATGCTTTCGAAATCCTACCCTCCACTCCCAAAATAAACCCTATTTAATGTCACAACATCTCCTTATACGATCAGGGTCTCCACACCTCAACAAGCTACCTTCCTCATCCACACACGGTTACCCTATACCAAATCTACGCAAAAGCCACCTCTTATTTTTAGATGTCTTACTACCGTCATGAACATCGCTTCTTCTCAGTCAGATCGATTGAGAGAAATTTAGTTCCTGCATACATGATCTGACCGAAAGATACTAGGATTACTATTCCATTTCCTACTCATCTCATCATAGACTTTCTTTGTATCATGTGCCCTCTGATTCTGCGTGTTGGTTTGGAGAGAGCAGCATATCTGGACTGGTGTGTGGGAAAGCATTGCGAGTACTTTTTGTTTACGAGAGCGAGTATTCAGTTGGTGCGATGTGGGGCAAGAAAAGAAAGGGGCATCTTGTGCTTTGAATGAAACATGAGGAAGGAAGGGTTTTATGAGAAAATTGAGGGTTTCGGTTCTGTATTATAGTGGTTTCCTCTTTACGGCGACGAGAGAGGATTGAATGGATTTGTCGTTGTAGATACCTACTTCTGTACAAAATGAAATGGATATGTTTGCATGGTTATGAGCAGCGCCTCTAGGCTTGTCTATGCTGTGATAATTGCACGAAGGGTATACTAGACTATAAAGGGCTTCAAGGATGAATATTGACAATTGTAAGTCTTAATATGATGTTGTCACAAAACGACTCTAATGTGGTTAGGTTTCGCATTCAAGGCATGATTTCAGGCATCAAAATTCAATGCAATGACGAGCGAGCCAGTCAGCCAGTGGACTCCGGGAAGAACGGGGTCATTTCATTGGCCGTAGAAACCGCTTTTGACTAAGATCAAACCTCACGGCTTATCTTTGATAGCTGGATATTTCCGGGCCCGCGTTTCGCAATTCCCTTCTCCCACGTTCTTGACAGAAAAGTCTGTACGACGAACGTCGAACATCAAGGAAGCTGAATGAACTGGAAAGAGATATAGAATTCGGTCGAAAGGAATTAGACTTCGGAGCGGAAGGCCATACATTTGCGGAGGCGGATTTCCGACCGGCATTGATAGGTATATGCCTGCCCGCGGAATTCGGAAGTAGGGTTTTTTTTCGCATGACGCGGAAGTGCATGCGCGCGCAGGTACCTCTTTGACGGATCACCCATTGCCCGGAACTTCATATAACTGGCATACTACAGACCGAGTGGAAGAAGAAGGAGTAGATTTTGATTGGTTCCATACAACGCGCAACTGGAAGTCACGAGCAATCCCCAAGTCACTTATTTCGCTCAGCTCGAGCATCCTCGATTTGAACCAATCAGGACCGTTCCCGGGATCCTTTTCTGCTTTCTTGAGCAACGACTTTTATAGAGTTTGGTCGAGATGGATACCTTACTGTAAGTTCAATTTGGTCGCCGGCTATGCAGCTTCCTCGCACGAGAAAGTCAGCACTTGTTTCTTGATAGCATTGCTCCTTCCTTTCCTCTATCCATTCATTCACTACACCTCTCTCCCACTCCATAAAACCAACTAGCAAACCACTCAAGAAATGGTTTCCAAATCCTCCACAAGACCAAGCAAACCCCTCTCTCCTCGTGATATTCTCCTTCAAGACCTAGACTACCAACTATTAGGACTTGATTTTGCAGATGCGTTTATTGACGACGATTATCTTAGTACTGCAGAAATCGCGGCCAATTCTCCTCGCTTCCGGAGGAGGTCGTCTACTTTTATCGATGGCGTTCATGATCTTCCAGACGAGAAGGCGACGATGGCGCCGGCTCAGTTGTATTCGACTGAATCGGGGAGGTTGTTTCATTCAGGTCGGATTGCGATTGTACTTGTTGGGCTGCCGGCTAGAGGAAAGACGTAAGTTTATGTTGTGGATAGGTGAAGGATTGGGAAGTTGCTGAATATTGAATAGGCATATCTCGGTTTCTTTGTCTCGGTATTTGCAATGGTAAGTTAAGGTCTTTTGCGTTTGGTTCGGAGCCTGGACTGATTATTATAGGTTGGGTGTAAAGACTAGAATCTTTCACCTAGGCGACTATCGTCGTGCTACAATGGGCCCAGGTCAGGATGTTCCGGATGATTATTTCTTTATTAATGCTTCTGCTGCTTCTGTCATGCTTCGTCAAAAGATCTTGAAGAAGTGTCGTGAGGATATCTATGCTTGGCTTAATCACGAGAATGGCCAGGTGGCGATCTATGATGCTGTTAATCCTCTTGCGGGTGGACGTAAATCTCTTGCCAAGGAGTTTGCGAAGCATGATGTTCAGGTCCGTGGAATAGCAATTTCTTGTTATCCTGACTTACAGCTAACACGTTTTAGACCTTGTTCCTAGAATCATATGTCACAGACGAGAAGATCCTTCAGGAGAATGCTCGCAGCGTTAAGATTTCCTCTCCAGATGTATGTTCAATGCATCGGGAGTCCATTAAAAAAAAGCTAACATTCCCAGTTCGTTGGCATGGACCCAGAGGATGCCGCTAAATTATACCTAAAGAGAATCGACATGAAGATCCCCCACTTCGAAACAATGAACGAAACAGACCTCAACTGGGTCAAAATGATCAACGCCGGCGAGCGCATCATGTACAACAACGTAAGCTTCGGCTACCTCTCCCACCGCATTGTCTTCTACCTCATGAACCTCCACATTAAATCCCGCCAAACATTCTTCGCCCGAGCCGGCACCTCCAGCCAAGAAGACTCCTACAAAGCCGATGCGCATCTCTCCGCCGAGGGCAGAGAATACGCAGCTAAGATGTCGGAAGCGCTTCTGAAGCATCGCGAAGAGGAACGAGCGGCATCAATTAGGGCTGGTGGGTCCGATGCCCCGTTAAAACCGCTTACAGTTTGGACGTCTACGAGAAAGAGGACAGTAGAGACGGCAGAGTATCTGAAGGAGAAGGGATTTAGAGTTCGTCAACGCTCTCAAATGTCCCAGTTGAATCCAGGGATCTGTGAGAAGATGTCTGAGAGAGCGTTGAGAAGACTGTATCCAGAGGAGGTGAGGATGCATGAGTTGGATCCGTATCATCATCGATATCCTAGGGCTGAGGTGAGTTTTTTCTTCTTCTTTTCTTTTACCCATCTTCAAGGACTATTCGATTATGCAATCAAACATGAAATTATTTGAATTAGGTACTGATCAATTATCCAAATAGTCATACCACGATTTAGCAGTCCGCATGGAACCAATAATTCTCGAACTCGAACGCGAACAGAATGATCTACTGATTATTGCTCACGAATCAGTTCTGCGTGTGTTATATGGCTATTTGATGGCCTGTGACGCGATGAATATTCCGAATCTTAAATTTCCGAGGAATGAAATCATCGAGGTGCGTTTTCCTCTCCTATCTTCTTCCCCCCACCCCCTCTTCTATTTGCGACTCCTTTTAGCTATCTCAACTCCCTTATTCTTCGCCTCTACTCTATCTTCCTATCCTATACGATCCCATCTAACAATCTCAATAGATCATCCCAGCATCCTACCAAAACGAAGCAAAACGCATTCACATCGAAGGTCTAGCACCGGAAATCATCCCGGGTTCTCCAGAGGATATCAGAATCCCTGTTCCGCCGAGTGGCGTCGCGAGTCCGATGAGTATGTCGAGTATTGGGACACCGGCAATGCCGTTGTCGGGAGTGGGCACGCCGAATCCGGAGAGGATGGCACTGGGGCTGGGACAGGGGAAGGAGTTGGGAACGGGGTTAGTGGGAGAGGACTAGGGGGGAAAGAGGGGGGAAGGAGGGGTGGGATGGGGAGAGAGTAAGAAAGGAAGGGGATTGGTTATGGTAGAAATGCTGATGAGTGGGTGAAGATAAGTAAGGGTTAGCGAGAGTGACGAAGGGAAATGAGGTTGACATTGCTACTTGCTTGTGTTCTTTCTGTGGAGATATTACGAATTGATGCTTTATATTATTGGTAGATGGCTAGAAATTACATGAATGAATTAAGATAAAGGACGTGGGAAGATACAGAGGTTATTTTCGTCAATGGTGAATTTGACATTCTAAAACTATTGCTGTTAAGATTATTATAAATACGTAGCTAGTGAGAAAAGAACGAGAGGTGGATGCGAGGCGTTTTATAAGGTGGGTAGGTAGGTATCTGGTTTTGGAGTAGTAGATACGGGATGAATGGAGAAGTAGGTGATGAATGGAAGAAGAGGATGAGTGGAGCAAGTTGTGGTTGTGAGAGGATGAGTGAGTGAGTGGATAGGAGGAGGAGTGGAAGAGGATAAGTAGCGCAGAGAGGGAATTACTAGCTAGAATGATTGATAAATGGTAAGATTACGAAAGCTGCTGGGGAATTGGGTAGATAGCTGTGATGAGAGATGGAAAGGAGAGATGGAAGAGGGTCATCATTTTGAGTTGCTGGTAATGAAAGCGAAGGAACATGAAGATGGGAGAACATGAGAACATGGGAAAATAGGACATGTCAAAATAGTTGTCGAGTGTGTGTGCAAATACAGGTCGCTATGCGAATGGAGTTGAAGAAACGAGTAAGTTGCGAGATTGTTTCTCAGTGTTGGGTATATTAAGTCTTGAGGGGGGAATGTGATACGATATCAAGAGATCCAGAAACTAGTGAATGCGAAGAGCGGAAGTGAGATGGATAAATAATAGGTAACGTTAGTGCTTAGTGAAGAATGATGAATAGAGGTTTGTGGGAGAGTAAGAGCGTTGTTCGACGTGGATAAGGACAACCAGAGAGGTAGAGCAGATCGGATATGATATTGACGTTGCGATATGAGGCTGATGAGGCCGGATAGGTAACAGTGCAGGTTGTAAGTTGATTGTTGGAGCTAAGATATAAGACTAAGCGTACGAAGGCTACTTGTGGCATGCGATGACTTTGGGCTGGATTATGTTTGATATTGGAGCCTTTGTGATGATAAAATGATGGGATGGCTGTCAAGTGAAAGCCAGGACGTTAGAAAACAAGTATTGTGCGTAGAGAGAAGGTAGAGGATTGGTGTTGAAGGCTGTGGGTTGGGAAGGTGTGGCTAATGAGTGTGTGCAAGTTGGCAAGGCAGATTGCCGTGGCTATGAGAGGAAAGATGTCATGTTACCATATTCGGGCAACAATTTATCTTTGTATGATGAGGCCTTGTTGAATTTGAACCTATTACCTGCTATTCGTTTGGTTGATTTGCTTTGCACAGCCGGCAGGCTTAAAGAAACTAAGAGGGGTTGTGATTGGAGATGTGGTTGCACTGCATACTTCACCTGCTCGCGTTTATTTTTCTTGGCTGAGTTATCATTCGACACATGGCTATCTAGGTGTTACCATGAATTTAAATCAACATTCGTGATTGAGTGAGGCTTGGTGGCTTCATGCATGTCAGACTTATAGAGATAAGAAGTGTGATGAAGGGGCTAAGTCTAAGCTTGATCACAGCCTTGTCGAGATTTCTTTTCTATGATCTCCATTTCTTTTCTGTTCCCGACCTTAGAGGTTGTTGTCTTTACTCAACATCATGGCCGAAGTCCTTGGAACTGTGGCTAGCGGTATCGCTGTTGCTCAGTTGGCTGGAGCAATTGTCTCAAGTACGCAGAAAATCTACACCTTCTGGAAGGAAATGAAAGATGCGCCGAAACATATTGGCCGTTTACTAGTTGAGATCGAACTTCTTGGGGGGGTTTTAGTTGAATATCATACTTCGAATAGGAAAGGAAATGGGCCACATCATCACAGTGCTATGTTACAAAAGATATACCTGCATTGCGAGACCGCGATAAAAGACTTGGACGAGGTCCTCGAAACGCTTGATAAAGGCTTGAAGCAGAGTGGAAGTAAGGCAGCAAAGACATGGCATGCCTTCCGGGTGGTCATGAAAAGCTCAATACTGGAAGACTTGATGGAAAGATTGGAGCGAGCGAAATCGATGTTGAATTTAGCATCACAATGCCATATGATGTGGGTATGTCCTGCAGAGAGGAAAGCTTATTGTTAAACTTATTGTACAGGACGATGCAGAAAGCTATATTAACAATGAATCTGTCAACTACTGGTAGCAGCATACATCACATTCCGATCACAATCGCAACAACGAATTTGCAACTACAGGCGAGGTCACCCACGGTTGCGGATACTAACAAAGTGAAGCGCTACATGATCACGTCAGTTCAGTCTTATGGTCTGATCACCTGTCAGTCTTTTACCATAACACTTAATGAGCCTGGTGGCCAAGTGGTGATTGATGGAAGCGGTAACAGGACAATACCAGATGATGAAAATGAAATCGAAATTCATTCTAGATGGCTACCCAAAGGATGGCTGTTCTCCACAGGAATATCCCTGGTACGAAGTCGAAAATATGGCCAGTGGAAGTACTCCTTGCGACCAATTCATATTGTATCGAAGAATTCTCCCATCTTTAAAGAATTTTACAGGAAAAGGGTTGGCCCGAAAGTTGACCCGAAAGAACAGCTAAGAAACGTCATAAATTTAATACAAAACGGCAAGGGTACTGTCTTTGATACTACTAGTGATGGAGGAACATTACTACATGTAAGTTGCAAGCTCTATCTCTGAAACCCCCTAACAATTTGCATAGGCTGCAGCACACAGCCTGAATTCTGAACTGTGCCGTTGGCTGCTAGCACAGGGGCTGCAGGGAAATGAAACTGAAGTTGTGCTGAATCGGTATGCTTCCATTCTGTCGAAATGGAAACTTATTAATGCTAAGTTTAGAAATGCATTACACATAGCTGCAGAGCATGCCCACTTGGAGAAAATTGCTAAGCCAGGTCGTGCGGCCTACGATACTATTCGTGTTCTGGTAGAATTGGGGCAATGTGACCCTACGTCTACTTGTAAACGATACGCAAACGATGTCAACTTCGATATGCCCAAGACAGCATTCCATCTATATACAGGCTCACCTGATGCATTCTTATATATGCTTAATCAAGAAGTGTTTCCTACTTCTATGGAGTACCCGGAGCTTGCCGTGGGGGTGTTCCGGGAGCAGATCATATATGGTCTCACGGCGGATCAGTTGATAACTGCCGAGATGATGAGAATAAGATACAACTTGAGTGTCACGGCGATCTCCGGGATCAACAATCCAGTTCATATCGCGGTAATATTGAGTGGTCATTTATCCTCGCTAAGCTGGGCATTTATGGATGGTAGCGAGGATAAAGTGTCAAGTATGACTTCACTTTTGCGAGCGTTACTGAAGGCTGGAATTGGCATACACACTCTCAACAATAGGAAAGAAACAGCTTTATTCAAAATTATTAAGGAAAATTTCTACGACTGGAAGAAAGATTGCATAGAAGTCCTTCCATGGATCTTGTCGCTCTGGCTAGGGCTGTTGAGAGAGACCGGTCATGACATACAAGAGTACCTATGTCGCGAATCACAACTATGGCCACAAATCCCTCCATGCAGAAGGATCGGCGATTATAACAGGACAATTCAAGACATTCACATCGAAAAACATGTAAACTCTTTGGATTTAACATTTTCATTGCAGCTTTGGGATCTTCAGGATGCAGTCCGACTCAATTGGAAGCCCGATCCTAAGCACGAACTTCCGGGAGCATGGATCGATTCACATGCTGAAGAAGACGAATTCAAATCGTGGTATAGTGACTTTGTAAAGAAGCTTGGTCGGCCTCAATGGGAGCCAGATTTGGAGATGTAAGTAAATCGCTACTTTTTTGTAGTCACACTCTCATTCTACAACTAGTCCTACTTTCCACGATTTAGCACTATACTTAGACTGACTTTGTGGCATGAAAGAACATTTAAGGTTGGCCCATTGGAGAATGGCATCCAAGAGTTTAGACAAGAGCGAATATTTATGCGCAGAGTTTGCACATGTGGCTGCTGGAATTTTTTCACTTGCAAGCATCCATTAATGGCTTTTGCGGATTATAGATGAAATTATTGACGACATAGATAGCTACGACGATACAGATAGCGACGGCGATACAGACAGCGACAAAGGGTCACCATAGATTGAGGGTGAACGCAAACAACAAACTATATCAGCCAAGTCATGCCCAGGAAGTCCTTAGACTATACTAGAGTACTCGGGATGGACGGCGAAGGATGAGCAAACTTTACTTTTATCGTTACTCGTCCAAAACGCTTAATACTGTGGCTCGGAAGACTTGCATTTTTAATGAGCTGATTGATATTTTACACCTCCATCCCCGTGGTATGGCATGATAGATATCAAATCCAAGGTTTGTGTGTGTTAGCTGCAATGTCCTCATTTCCGAGCCACTCTTTGACTCCGGGTATATCGCAAGCAGTCAGTCCACATGTCCCCGCATATCTCATCATGCACCGCAGCAAGCGCGATTCTACTTTTCTTTTTGACCTCCGAAATACGGGACACCAGTCGGGGATAGCCAATCAGAAATAGATGTGAAGTGCTGGGGGTGGGGTGGGGGAAAGGGGGAAATGCCATGAAGTTCATACTTGGGTTTTAGGATCTTCTGTTTTCGTCACTTAACACAAGCCTAGTTGAGAAGGGGGGGGGGGATATGTAGCTCATCCATTCAACCAGTTCTAACATTCTGCGTACCTTCAACTTCACACACCGCGGTCACTTTCCCATGTGAAGTCAGCTTTCTGACCACACTAGCTCCACTGCTCTTCTCCTCGAGCACCATCAAAGTGCTAGAGAAACCCCAACCTCAACCTCAACCCCAACCACACCAACTCCACTCCCAAAGTACCAAAGGAACTTCCCACAGCAGCTTTGAATCGTTGTAGAAGCAAGGACGCTTATATAAGTCCTAACTGGGACAGAGGCATGAGATTGATTGTGTTGTCTTCACTGATTTGGCAATCGCGAGCTGAGGGCTATTGTGTTTCCGTTCCGTTGGAGAAGTGAGTTTCGGTGATGTGGGATTCTCTAGAAAATATATTACGTGCATTTTTAGGATGTGTATTTATTAACTAATTATTCTATTGCATTGGAGGAGAGGTGGTGCAGTGTGTCCCTCTCAGAGTTTGTCATAGCCAAGTACTTCACCAGCTATGTAGCAAAGATGCAACGCTTTGAACATCTTAGATCATGCCGGTACACTTCTGATACATAGTATCCGGTAAGCAGCAGTCACTGGTAATTTTGTCCAAAAGCGAATCCCAAGAATTCGAAGTCCAACGCAGTTTCAGGGGAAAACCAGAAAATAGGCGAAGTGCTTGGATATTTGTGTATCTCCTATCTAAATACTGTTGGACTCGCTACAACCCCCTTTATTTTTAGTCTAGCTAGGGTCATTAAGATGTATTTCGTAGTATAAGGGACTGGCTCCCGCTTAGATTTAGAAGAATCAGACTGCCTCCCCCCCCACCCCCTCCCCCTCTTTTGGACTTATATGGTGTAGTACAGATACAGAGTTACTACCCCATGAACCTCCTTCTACACGTGCTATTGGGATACATGTACTCTCACTTCGACCTGCTTATAATACAAGAATGCGGCGGAGCCAATTCCAATCATTTCCCACTTGACGCAAGCTCCAAACGGTGACGGTCAGCAAAGTGTGATTTTAACCATCTTTCTCGTCCCTTGCTCCAACATATCTTGTAGTTCTCCCGACATGATACCATGCACGTAGGACTCCCCCATTACACGAAACCTCCCCTCTTCCTCTCTTAGCACTAGCGGAACATGGCACCCCGGCAATACGGCGATAACATCACCAGCCATAGACCCCGCAGGAGCTAGCCCTAGATAACCGCCCTGTGTTATGATAAGCCTACGCCAGGCCAAAACACGCATAGCCCATAGCGTGGCATCTTGGTGCTCTCGATGAGCTCTGCCGAATACAATCGGAGGATAGTCCTCATGACGATCTTTGTTGTAGTGCCCGGTGAATAGATCGGCAATATGACGGTCAAAGATGCGCATTTCTTTGTTCCGAGTAAGGAAGTCGTCGTGCAGTTGGAAGTACTTGCGTGGGCCAGCTCTCGGAATGCGGAGTCGAAGAAGAGAACTGTAGCTAGCCGGAGCCGTCTCACCCAAACGTGTTCTGTTGGCCACAATTGTCCGCCAGAATGCTTCGTCGGTTGCCGTGTGATCTCCATAGATACTAGTGACAGGAGGACCATTCAAAGGGTACGAAGCGTCAGTTTCTGTGATATGGAAAGCGCTGAGGCTACTGATAGTGTCGAAGATAATACCTTCAAGAGTCATGAACTTCTCATCCTGAAAGACTGGAGTCATAGTGGGGTAATTGAGCAGCGGAGATGAGTAACCAGGAATATTAATGGTAGGGCTCGGCGGGCAAGACCAGCAGATAATCCAGGACGGAAGGTTATGAATACATCCGGTATTCACGGATCTATGATGATGGACAAATTTTGGTTTATGGGGCCAGGAAACACCGGCAGATTTAAAGGATCTGGTGCCAATACTTGGGACTGCGCTGGCTGAGAGACGAAGCCCATTGAGTTCGCCGCTTCCGTAGAGACGTCGTGAGAACAAGACGAATGTCTGAATAGCAGTTAGGGTATAGTCGGGAACAAGCTGAATGACTGCAGCTACTTGTTTCAGACCCAGAATGCCATATACACGATCTCTCTCATCACCAGCATGAGACTCACGACCAAGGAGGAGAGCACCAAATATTCCTCGGTATGCGAAAGAGGCAGGTGCCTGTACATCGCCCTGACTTTCAAAAATGGATATTGGTCGTTCCCAAAGTTTTTCAGATATCTTGTACGCATCGTCCCCAGTCCGACCCCAGGATGTTTGCATGTCGCTCCACCAGTGCACAGAACTGATAAGGTCTCTTCCAAACACAGCTGCATCACTCTGTAGAATTTTGACGGTCTGGTAAATATCATTCACTTGCACGCATCTATCTCCGCACAGAACGGGCATATTGCGCGCCCCTAGAGCAACTTCTTGCAAAATCCACAGCCGACGGAAGTAAGGCCTACAGAGTAGATGATAAATTGCGCGATAAATAGATGGCCTCATCTTAGCAGTTGTTGATCTATGTCTCCAACGAAATCTTCCCGGGATATGAACAACCAATTTATCAACCACTTTGTACAGCCCCTCTAACGGATTCGCATACTGCCTCGAACGTAGGCTAAAATATCGTATCGCCATCATAGCCAAGTCACTGTTATCTGCCCTAGGTCCAAGCCAGACAACAACATGCCAAGCTGCCTCATATATCCTTTTCATTATAGCGACCTGGCTACCCCGCTCAACTAAGTCATTCTGGTTGATGCAAATTGCATCTGCCCAAATCCTAAATCCTTGCTTGATGCGATAATGCTTTCGCAACTGCTGGAGTGCTGCTTCTAGATTCCGTGTCACGGCATGGGGACATCCATTGATATAGATATGGCGTTGAGCCGAGCGAGATGAATCCCCCCAGACATATGATAAAGCAACGTAGTCACCCCACGAGTACCTCCAGGGAAGGCTAAAATCCTCACTACAGGGTGATGGAACATTAATGCCGTTGTCTGGTTTTGTTGAACTTGAAGATGTGGTGCCACTGGCATGAAATAGTTTGGACGACGATAGATTGCCTTGGAAGCCGCTTCTGAAGCGTTTAATATGATACTCCGACCATAGTGCATCCGAGTCAGCACGACCGCGTACCCGTGGCTGAATATCAATTTCCTCAACAATAGGGGCTGGCCAATAGCCGTTAAATCCCTTCGCAGGTCCATTTTCGTCCCTCATGGGAGATGTAGGAGAATCCTCTAACGTGACATACTCTAGCTCGCAATGGACCGGCCCGTTCCGAAATCGAAGGTCATCTTCTTCCGTGAGTAACCTGATCACTCGAATCTCGTTGTTCTGCAGTTTATGATATTCTATCATCTGGAATAAGTTCTGTACACTGAATAATGAATAAATATTTGTTTCTTGACCGTAAAATATTAAATGCTGATTACGCATAAGGTTATGTACCAGTTGGAGTTGAAGTTAAAGCCATCGTCTTCTGGCACAGCAGCCAGAAGGTTGCAATGGCATGTTGCCATAGTTTCAGGCCTCTCATTGCCTGGTGTCTCCTTCGCTAATAACCCCTGATTCCGCTGCTATGTACTTCCGAGGGCGCTTAACAAAACAGTCTCATTGGCAACGAGAGTGTGCTTTGGATAGTAACTGGACCTCTTTTCAGCCGATGTTACATCGCTTACAGCATGGGTGGTTGCCCCAAGTGGATCCATTGTTGGTTGCTTCAATGTTGGTTGCTTCAGTGTTGCTCTGTTGATGAATATAAAAATGCGGCCAATCCGAGGCTAGCTTGAGCTTACTGTCACGTGCTTCTAAATCACGTGATTAAGAATCTCGGAAGAATGTCATCGTGGTCGCATTGAGAAGATTTAGATTCTCGAACGGGACCACAGCCGCAGCTGAGACGCGGGGAAATTGGTAAGCGCCTGATCAACCTTGGAAGTAAAAGATTCCATATCCTGGAAAGAAATTGACATCAATCTCGCCCGCAAAGACATCAAAAGAGTGGCTAATTGCTCAATGACACCCCACGAGCTCATTCGTTACATTGCGACAACTCGATTATTTCGATGTATCGAGTAGGAAACAGATTTGGAATCAATAGTGGCTAGTGAGGAATTATAGTTGCCGAATTGGATCATGGCGGACGAACCTCACCATGAAGAAGCATCTTTCACTTCGTTTTGGCAACGCTCGGCCGACAAGATCTCTACTAAAGCTGTGAAATTTATGCCAAATGTAACAAAACCTGGGTCTGGTGAGTCTTGTACCGTCTTGCCTTGTGACTTTTCGTTTGCTAGCTATTCTGATTTCTTGCGTTGTTTTCTTCTTTTCTTCTGCAGTTCGAGTTACGTTACAACTACCATACTTCAGACATGTCTTTCCTCTTCGAAAGCTCAGGAAGTAATACCCTCATTTTCAATAGCTTAGCTAATTTACGATGTTAGCTAAAAATGATCAAGATGGGCCAAATTCAGCGGCTACTCAAAAAGCACATCGAAGAGCCCAAGTTAGGAGAGCACAAATGTCCTCGACACCCTCTTTATTGTTAATATGTTTCACTAACTTTTTTTATAGAGAGCACCGGCAAAGAAAGCAAAATTATGTTAAGCACCTCGAAGAAGACGTGATTCGCCTTCGGGAGATGATTGCCGCAGCTGAAAACGAGGCATCGTTGTTGGCGAAAGAGAATGGAGCCATGAAGAGGACTTTATCTAACGTTGTTTCGAATGAAGGTGCTTTAGATTCTCAAGTATTGGACCAAGCATCGCGAGGACAAGCCTTCAAAAATTCACCATTTTCGCAGTCGATTAATCCTTCTTCAACATCTTCATTGCCCGAACCAGGAAAGCGTCGCAGCTCCCCCGGAGACACTACCAACTACCTAACAGCGCAGCACGATATGCTGTCTGGTTACATAGATAATATCAACTCATCCGAAGATAATGCTCCAATTTTAACATATCTCTCTGCAGGACAACAAATCTCTTACGGTCCTAGCATATCGCCCAGCAGCTACGTAAGTATACAATACGACGAAGCTATAAATGATGAATGCCTTCAAATAAGTTCCGGAAGTTCTTCATCTGATGAAAATGATATATTTGCTGGTGCCGAGATGGTCAATTCAGACTTCGGCACTATGGACCTATCAAAACCACTACCTCCACTACCAGACGAAGCCTTCCAACAACAAATCCTGGTTCCGAATATTCCCCAGCCTAAAGTTAATTCACCACCGAGATCAAATCCACCTTCCAAAAGCAAATCTGCCTCTGATCTTTCACTGATAGCAATAAATTTCATCCTAGCGTAAGCCCCTATCCTCCCATGCTCCGAACCACCGACTAACTATCCCCTAGCCTCGAACACCCATGCCGCACACACTTTCAACACAGACCGAACCCACCACCACCCTTCGACCCAAAAGGTTCTCATACTGGCCATGAACTCATGGCCTCAACGCACGTCTACATGCCCGCGCCCGCTACATCATTCAATTTCTCCGACCCATCTCCATCATCCCAACCATCCGCACCCTGGCCTTCCCCGTCGCTCTCTCTAGCCCAGCTCCATGCTATGGCTCAATCGCTGTCAATAAACGAGTACGAGATTACGCCTGTGCAGGCGTGGTTTGAGATCGTGGAGCGGTATGATGTGCAGATGGTGGCGCAGGAGGAGAAACTGAGGGCATTGAAAAAGGCTCTGGGGCCGTTAGTAGGGTGCTTTGATTTTGGCGCTGTAATGGAGGTGGGAAGGTTTTGGGAGGTGGTGAAAGAGGTTATGGGTAGTTGAGCGGTGGAGGGGTTGGTAGGAGTATGGAACGAAGATTGAACCAGATACAGGGAGTGGCCGTGGGTTTTGGATAATTTCGGAATAATAATTGATTGAGGGCTTAATCACATGGTAAGAGCAGCGCGATGATAGAGAAGACGAGAAAAGTGAGACAGTCGCGTAGGATACTACGTTCTCAAATCATCTCACCAAAGCAGGCTGGTCAGACGAGTACAGTCGTACTTTCAGCAGAAACACAAACAAACTAAATGGAATATCAAAAATTTGTCCCAGCATAAAGCACACTAATTAAACCAACAATCAGAACCAAATTCACGTCACAGTTCGTTAACCAAGACCAGTCCGTCTTCTTCTCCTCATTAATGACGAACCCTCGATTTCTTCCACTTCCTCATGCCCTATCTTCTTTCATCAGTTTGCATTCATTTCCTTTCTCCTTGACCCGTGGCCCCGTTAAGCAACAGGCTGATTCGTAAAGACGGGTTCATTCACCCGTCCAGACCCAGGCTGTGCTTGCGTTTGTGTTGACGTCTGTCCCTGCGGATGCATCTCCATCGGTTTCTGTTTCGGTACAGCGTTACTGTGTCCGCCATCTTCGTGATGATGAAGAATCTGCGCTAGTGTGAAGAAGAACGTGATGACGAAGAGTACGCTAGGTTTTGTTAGCATGCCTTCCATCCGCTGATATTTATGTCCCAACTCGAAGTGTAATACTTACAACTCAACGGCCCCCAAAACGGCCGCGCTAATCATGACATTCCTAAAAGTACCATAGGTAGTGCTAGCTCTTTTGCCGAGTCCTCCATTTCTCTGCATCAACGCGGGACTATAGTCTTCATCTCTTGCTTCTAGCTCCAGGAGATCTCGCTTGTAGAAAGTGCAGAAGACAGGACCGCAATACCAGTAGCGATTGTTTCCGTTATGCGATACTTGGTTAGATGTAACGATAAATGCGACGAACCAGAAGATCACGAGGAAGATATCGAGACATGCGATGGCCCAATAGTTGTAGATAACACTGAAGTGGTGCGTGCTGACAAGGATGTAGAGAATTATTAGGATGGTTGCTGAAGCCTATATGATTTATTAGTTCATATTGATGGCAGCGAGGGATTGAGATAGCAAATCGATACAGAGCAAAGGGGAGGATGATACATACGGTAAAAAGTTCCAAAGAAGCTCCCGAATACGCAATGAATGTTACAACGAACCCAGCTAATCCTAGGATCGCGATGGCGATTAGAAGCTGCAAGATACGTATGAAAGAGACAAATCGATGCGGTTTGAGGACATGACCCCGTAGGATTTCGGGGTCCTCTGTACCAGTTTCGTTGTTTGTCATGTTTGCTTTCTTCGTAGATTTTTCAGACTGAAAGTTAAATGAGAGAGGAAGGCGATGTGGTGGAATGGAAAAGGGCGATCGTCGAACTTTCTAAAGGTGGCAGGAAATCGTTATCTGGGGGCAGAAGGAATGCAAAAAGTCGCGTGCAGTTGAGACATATGGACAAAGAATGTGAGGTGTGCATTTGGTTGACGAACAAAGAAGACGAGCTTCATGTGCAGGGTAGCTCTGCTCCGAGCTGAATTATTTTACTGCTTGCATACGATCAAACACTGTTCTCTTCAGTGAGTCAATGTTGGTAAAATATTGATGCCGATACATGAGGCTGAATATACGTTCGCATATTAGAGACCTCACTGGGCGGGAAATGGATCTTCACACTGTGAGCAGTCAATTGTTCACGGAAGGAATGGCTTGTGGAAGCTCCATATCGTACCTATCCCCAACTTGGAATCATGATCCGGAAGCGCAGTCCCAAGCGATTTCTGGCTTTGTTGCTGAGAGGGCGGCTAACCCCTCGGCAAGCTCATTTGTCAAAAAGATCTCTAGCTTATTAGTAATGCTAGTCATTCATAAAGCTATTGCTGACGGGAAGTGTGCTTAGTGAAGCTTTTGATAGAACTACACGACCAAAGCACTCGCTTGACAACCGGCTAGGTAGGTCCAGGACATGAAAATATTCTTTCTCATGTCAGAGTGATGATTGAAGTGAAAACTCTCGAGGGCGTCATCGTAGAGTTAGTGAAGTAGTGAAAATATCAGCCACTGACTGAATCACCCACATTGACAGGAAGCTCGACTCCAAACTTTTAGTCATCATCCAGAACCCGATCAATAATGGCATCGACGTCCAGAAAACTCAACGAAGCAAATGTGAAGTCGAATAATCAAATCACAGCAAGAACCAGAAGTTCTGAGCTTTACGTAAGAAGCTCACAAAGTCAAGCTCACAAAGTCTCTATAGTTACGTGAATCATTTCCAGCACAGCCACTCATCGTGATTATAAGATATAGGCAGCCCTCGACGGACGACTTCAACTTACAGCAACCATAGTACCAACTTCCCACTCCCAACTCCAAAGCCCGATGTCTAGTCAAGAAGGTTCACCAAATGACACTGTGTCAGACCAGCCCGTAGGTCGGTCCTCCACAAACTCTTAATTCACCATAGCTAATGGAGATGGCCAACAACAGTTATTGCGAGAGGATATGACTTCAAAACCGCAGACAAGTGCGATAAATATGACTGTTGATCCATTTTGTTGCATGTGCAGCGGGGACGCCTGCACTGGATGCGACTGCAATGACTGTGATTGCGGAGGTTGCGGAGGTTGCAGTTGTTAGCTAGGAGCAACTGGTGGTCGAATTCGAGTAAATGGCGAGAAGAGAAGCTCCTGGTTGGCAAAATGATTTTGATTCCTGAGATATACCCCCAACTGCATCAGAGGAACAGTTTAGTGGAACTTTGCACTGCCCTCTCCACGTTTGCTGAGAGACATGGTGGGTCAGCAAGGTTAGGATTGGGGCTTTTTTTGAATCACGTGCACAGCGAAATCTTTTTCGAAGACGGTCGCTCAATCAGTCGCTCAATCAATACAAACGGAATCTAGGTTCAGTCTTCGATGAGTGCGACTCTGGTTGCTTCATATAATTCACAGTCAGTATGGACTATGCCATGATAGCAATCTAAATATAACTTTACGAAAAACGCACAGCCACACAGAGGTACATGCGTACGAAGTACACGTACAGTACATAGAGTTCTGGGCTTTCCTTGATCCCGAAATTTCTCCAAATGCAGGATCATGCCGATTTCGTACGAATCAACCACATACAGTATCATGCTGATTTCGTACGAATCGAAGGAGCCGCCGACCATGCCACGCCCGCCCGCAATAACCGGCGATCAAAGTGGCCGGAATGTTTTACACTGAAACCAATTGACCAATTGATTGGCACCACTTGGGACAGTCATCATGACTGGCCGTGTTCCACGCAAAACACACGGCGTCAATACACACCATCTACGAAGTACTGGATTTGACTTTACGAGGGAACAACAATTGAGCGATTTATCAACTCCAATATGAGATGGCTGACCGCTGAAGTAGTACTTCGGCTGGTATGAATAAGCTTGAGTAATGAACAATTTATAGTGCAGCATCTCACCGATCCTCTTTTGTGCTGGCGCCGTCGTACCAGGTAGCCTACAAATTAAGAACTCCATATGAAGGATCCGATTCGGATTGCAGAGTTACATTTCGCAAAGGGTTGGGTGTCTATCGATCAGTTCCTGCGTTAAGAGTTTGTGTTCCGATCCATCCAGCCAACGCCTTTCGAACTCTTTGATGCGCTACTGGTTGGTGTTTGGAGTTTCAGCTGCGTAATGTGGGTTACGAGGTGGAAGCACCTGGACGAATAACTCAGACTCCACTGTGACATGCCGACTGGAAGATTGGAGCGAAGACTTAGCATGAATACCCGCGATTTATGAATTTGGGGCAAGTGGATCGACCCACTTTGATCAGGATCAGGGCAGTTACTTGTAACATCTACCATGCACTACTACCATCATAACGAACGAACGGTCAATTGGAGATGACCCGGCACAACCAACTCAGCCACGTACAGGTTTTATATCTGCATGTAAGGTACAAAAGGGGGGCCGGCTGAGAAAACAAGACCCTTGTCTCTGCCTATAAAATTGCCAACAAAAACCTTGGATACCAGATACCCCATGCCCACAGTAGTTTGGTCCTTGCAACGTCACTATGGCTTGTAAGAACAGCCTAGTATCCTCAAAGAATATATAAAGGCTGCGATCTCTAGCTGAAATGACTTCGTGCCAGACAGCCAAAACTCATCTTACTTCCTACCTATTTCGCCATCACTCTGAACCAACTATCTATCGTTCTACCTAGAAACTGTAAGTAAGCACCATCACAACTGATTCTTTAACACATTAAAGACTTAATGCTAATATACTCTCCCCATTTAGCTCTCACAATGCCTTCTGAACAAGTTATCGAGCAACAAATCCAAACTCCAGCTCCTATGAGCACCGAAAACATCGGCATTGAGATGCAACAACCTGTATGTATAATCTCAGCAGCACTCTTTCTGGTATACTGCTGACTGTTTTGCCACAGCAACCCGTTGCTCAAATGGGTTCCGAGACCAGCATGCGTGGTGGTGAATATGCGGACTGCAGCCTCTGCTGTTGTAGTTGCGAAGAGGGTTGCTGTTAGAGACTGCGGGTATCGACTTCGAATTCATCAACACATTGATGCAAAATAAAGAGATGGAAGATTGAACGAACTAATGGGTCACGAAGGATTTCTTTTGGGTATATAAGTGTACAAGGATAGGTTCAGGATTCTGTCTGATCTAGATATGAGTTGGAAATACCAAATGCAATAGACTGCATTACAATCAATAAACAGATACAACAACTAGCCTTCATTTCATGATTTCTTCAGCGACCGATCGTCATCACGGTAGCCCAATTGCCGCTTTCAGGGCTGAAATTTCTCCATAGGCTTTCTTGACCGCATCTTGGCTAAACATAAGCTTTGCCAACATATCAGGGCTTACAGTGGAGATGGGAGCATGTGCTGATCTCATAGGTTCGGATAAATGGAACATCGTATGACGACCGAGCAAGTAATACAGACGAGACACGCTTTGATGAGAAATGTTATCACAAGCTCGTGGAATTGTTGTTCCAACAGTTGTTTAAGTTTATGGAAATTGCAGGATTGAATTGCACGATTGAAGTCACCACTATCTTCTCGTATCCTCTGCTATATGTTGGCCGCAATCGCTGTTTGTATTGCTAGACCATTGCGAAAACAACACCTAAGCTTGAAAAAAAGACGTTCAGTCAAGCTTTCTACCTTCGCGCCCAAGACCTTCCAAGAATCTTGGCACCGGTCCAACCTCAAAGCGAACTAAATCCATAACCGTCACAAAATGACTCTATTGATACACCTCCATCCTTCATCACAATCTACCTCGCTTTTGGGAAGCACACCGGCTTCGCGATGCGGCACAGCACTGTCACATTGGCATCTTTTCTTATTCAGGCTGTTTACACGGTGTTGCTGCCTGTTACGCACTAGAACAGGTAAGCAGTGCGTGAATTCATTCTGCAATTTGGGGCTTTGGGAATGGTGGTTGTTCGTGTTTACTCTTGGGCCATGCAAGATAGGTATGTAGGTAGGTATTTAAATTGAGGTAGGCGCCCTGTTGAGGTTTGTTTATTTTCTCCTGTTTCTCTTGTACTCGTTCGCTCTCCACGTACTGTCATTATCGCGAAGCAAACATCACGCACCCTCTCTCCCACAATGCATCTCAGCACCTCTGACCTCCTCGCCCTCCTCTCGACTCCGCTTCTCGCCAGCGGGTCTCTCCTTGCGCGACAATCCTCCTCCGCTAATGCCGAAGCTGCGTACCTCGACAGCGTCTGCTCCCCCAATGTCACCGACAGCAGCACCATCCCTCCCTGCATCTCCATAACCACGATCCAAACCCTCTGCAACCCCAATGGCACCAGCTCGTCCGATCTCCTCTCCTCCGCGCAATGCATGTGCGGCGGCTCCTTCTTCTCCGACTGGCTCGGCTGTCTCAACTGCAACTACGTGCACGGCGCGCGTTCTGACGCCGAAGTCTCCGCCTACAAATCGATCATCTCGACTGTAAGCAACGAGCTCTGCACCGGTACGCCGACTGCCAGTTTTGCCGCACTGTTTAGCAGTGCGGGTGGAGCCGATGTCTCGGTTGGGGGATCGGAAACCGATAAATACCCAAGTCAGACGGCTGTTAGTCTTTATTATACGTATACTGGGAGTGGGAGCCAGGGGCCAGGAGTGGTTACGGGGACTGCGGGTGCCGCTACTACTACTTCGGGAGCTATTGTAACGGGATCGCCAACGGGTAGTAGCACGGCGGCTGCGAAGACTACGGGTGCGGGGCAGACGACTAGTAAGACGTCGGCTACGGCAGCGACTGGGAGCGCAAGCTCGTCTCCTTCCAGCGGTGGAGCGGCGCCTACGGGTGTTATGAGGGGAGTTTTGGGCATGGCTGTTGGCGGTGTGGTGATGGCCGCGTTGTGATAGGATGGATCAATTTATAGGCTAGGTTAAAGTGAATAGGTGACGGAGGATATGTATTTATGATGAGAAGTGTGACGACAAAGTGCCAGAGTTTATAATGTATTATGATAGTTAATAACTCTGTATGAATATATATCATATATTCGTTCGTTTAGCGGCTTTGATTGTGTTTGTCTGCATTGCACAGTCTTAAACCTGGTCTGTAAATTGGGAAAAGGTGATGGGCGCTGTTCACCTTTGCATGAAGCAATTGATCAGGGGGTCTCGTTAAATTTTCAGCTACCAATAGACATCCATCTTTCTTCATCCTTCTTCCTAGCCTAGAAGTCCAAACAAAAGACTAGTCCTCTTCCAATATTCCGCCGCTCCATTAACTATCCTTTTCCTCGGCGACGCCTCCAACTTCAACTGCTCCTCTATCTCAGCACACAGCGTTTTCATCATATCATCCGCCTCTCCAAACTTCAATGCTTGTTGCAGGAACGTGATATCGAAGAATGCCTGAATCAGAAGATCTCTTCGCACCTGGTCGTCTACATCTTTGTTTACAGGAGCAGAAGCTGGCGCCTGAATATTTCCACCATCTGTGTTGGGCGCGTCCTCATTTGACACTGACTCATCACCAGCATTTCCATCCGTTGTCGGTTCTGAGCCCTTGGCATTATTTTTCTCCTTTAAATTCTCACTCCAAAGAACACCAATTCTTTCACCCAAAACCCTCTTCAAAGTCTCAACAGCCACCGGACTCCATAGATCTGCTCCCGCTTTCGCCATATCCAATGACAAGGCGCGAAGAAACTTGAATGTAGCCGGGGAAGGTTGAACAGGTAATTCCGGATCCCCCTCCCATAATACTCTGCCTGGAACTCTCTTCTTGCTGAAATATTTCGCAAAGGTTTCGATATGTGTTTCTGATATAGTGTTTGCAAGCTTCTCGTGCAGTGACGGTACGATCGAGAGACCGATTTTCTGTATCGAAGAAATTGGGGGTAGCTCTGTGCGGATATCACGGAGAATTCGCAATATGTAAATGGAAATTTTCCCGCTGTGTTGATTATCTTTGTATTGCTCGACCAGTGTAGCGGTTTTGGTGTGGAGATCTGAGAAGGCCTTTTCTAGGCTCGAATCTAGGTGAGCTTGTAACATCTGGGGATCCTCCTTGCTAAGGAGGTTGTTTCGAGTTTCAAGACTTTCATCATCTTCGATGTCCTCGAGATTATCATCCCATTTCTGCTTCTTGAGCTGGTCGATGACGGTGCCGATCTCGTCTATGAGATGCCGCCAAGTGTGGAAACTGTTGACCACTCTTGAGACAGCATCGTTTCGTCCAAATGTGCGAGCAAGAATGCCTTGTTTAAACACAGCCGCGCCGTTTCCGATCTCCATTTCTAACATGTCGTCGTCCCATAGACTTGCATGAGCATCTGTTGTCCCGCTTTCCCATGTACTCATTGTTGATTCCATTTCTGTTCCAACGATATGAAGCTTGCTCACTCTCGCTTCCAACAGCTCCACTAGTCGTTTGTTGACCACCCCACGCAAACCGTTCAGCAGAATCGAAGGGTCAAATCCCTTGGCCTTTCCACCATCTTTGATCCACACCTCCAGAATCTTCGTGCGCAATTCAACAACTGTTTTGAAATCAAAGCCTCCTTGTAATGTCTTCGTGAACCCTTCCAGTAGCACCTCTGAAGCTTTCTTTGCCCAACCATGCAAAATCTCAACTGCCTGGGGTCCCTCCAAATCATCATGTCTTACATACGGTGTGAAATACAGGATTTCATCCCCAAACCATCTCTCCAAGACATCCAACCTTAACCCCTCCTGTTGCCTAATCGTATCATCCCTCAACAAAGGTTTCGTCTTCAACCCTGCTAACGCCTCACTCAACCTCCTCGGCACCAGCGCCTGCACATCCAATAGTGACCTCGTATATAAATCCAACGCCTTTAATATGCCCTCTCTATCTCTCTTTCCCTCCTCTGCTTCTTCAAAAGCCAACGTCATCGCCTCCCCCCTCACACGCAAGAAATGCTTCAGCACATCTCTAGCGCTCGAGCTCGTCGCAAGACTATAGGCACAAAGCGCCTGTACAAGATCCTCTCTATCGTCTACGCCTCTCGCCATAACCAATGTCTTTTCAATTGCCCTCAACAACCTCCTCCTTAGAACCCCCAACTTCTTCCTCTCCTTCTCCACAAACCCTTCCTCCTCCTCCCTCGTCCCCTCCAAACTCTTTGCTAACAACCTCTCCAAAACCAATACCTTCGCCGCAACAACCAATCTCTTACCCCTCTCATCCCCCCTCCCCAAGCCCCTCAACAACCTCCCCACAACCCCTCCACACCCCTCCAGCCCCTTCCTCCTCGCCGTTCCCCTCAATTCCTCCCCCCTCTTCCCCTTTCCCTCCTCCTTCTGCAACCTCCCCAGCCCCTTCACCATCCCCTCTACCACCCCCCTGCCACACCCCATCCCCACCTTCCCCAGCTTCTCCTCCACCTCAGCAATCTCCCTCCGCATCCGCAATATTTGTTCCGCGGTCCCAAGCAGCTCTCTATAGCTGCCGCCAACAAGTTCGCGTAAGCGGGCATTTTTCACGTCGAGATCGGCGGTGAGATTTTGGTGGAATTGGCGGACTTGTGGCAGCGGGTAGGCGAAGGCTTGCGCGGAGGTGAGGATGAGGGATGGGTCGAGGGTTTTGGTGGTGGCCATTTTGTGTGGTGTATTTGTAGGTTTCGGGGAAATTTATTTGGTAAATACGTGAGCTTTATAGAGGTCCATTGACGCCAATTTTAGTATTGGTGTGAGGATATGAAAATATCAACATTCATGGGTTCAGGTCGTTGTAAGGCTGCGTATCAACTAGACCATCATGCACATCTGTCGACACGATATGCATGATGGTCTGTGCATTAGCCCCGCGGGTAAGCCTGAGCTTGCGCATTAATTAAATCTTTATGTTTTGCTCGATATCACTTCGCACTTTATTTCAATAAAATCTATCTACATTTCCTGGCTGTGCATCCCCATAGTCAAATTCAGCTCAATACCCTCATATAACCATCCTATCTCATCCCATCATCCCATGACAGCCTCTCTTCCCCTCCCCAACTCCACCCACACATCCCTCAACTCTCTCTCCCAAATCCTTCACCTCACCCACCACCGCAACAAAAACCAGCACCGTCTCTCAAAATGGTACATCTCATTTGGTATCCTCCGGCGACAGGTATTGCGTCTATTGGCGCTTATTCCTGAATATATTCTCGAGTCGCAGTCACGTGGGAAGGCAAAGGGGAAGACGAAGGAGAAGGAGAGGAAGAGAGAAGAGGATATACAAGTTGCGGTGAGGTTTATGTTGGAGAGAGTAGTGCCGGACTGTTATTTGTGAGTTCTTGTTTTGTGGGGGAGGAACTGATGAAGGAACCAGTGCTGATGATAGTGTAGGGCGTTCAGTCAGCTGGTGGCGGATAATCAGTATGCTACTTTGGGATTAATGTTGATGGGGTGCTTGGCGCGGTTCCATCGGATTCTGGTTGGGTTGAGGGTGGTAGCCGAAGAAGAAGGGGAGGAGAAAGTAGTGGACGACGTGAAGAAAGAAACGAAAATGGATGACATTGTGGAAGATTTAGGAGAGAAGATTGTGAGAGACCAGCCACGAGAAGAGATTGATGAGAGTATTAAGACGAGGAGTCTGAAAGAAGATGGGTCTGTGGAGTTTAAGACGCCAAAGCCGAAGAAAAGGAAACACGGGGTGCAAGCACTGCAGCAGAAGGACACGAAATCATCTGATTTGACGCCAGCGAAGCCACCAAAGAAGAAGAGGAAAAAGAAAGGCGGAGATGCATTTGATGATTTATTCGATGGCCTTGTGTAGCACAATAAATCAAATTTACGACTTTATATCCTCTTAAAACTCTCGAGAAAGGAACATGTATCAACCGTTCCCATAACCCCGTGCCCAGCTCGGAACACACGAACAATCACAGCTTCAAGAACTGCCACTAAATATTTTTTACAGCCAAATTCAAATGATCATGAATCTTTCTGCAGCTGGATCGCGCAGAAGATGCTCAAATCTCATTCGTTGCAAATCGTATTGCCTTCTCAATGATGTTCACAATCCTAATTCGATTGACCAATCCCAGCGGTGGGCAGCACTTCAAGTTAGATGTCACATCTCTAAGTATATCTCTCCAAGTATTCAAGTATGATATGAGGCCGTCGAGCTAATATGGCGTTTGTAGGACCGCCGGATGGATTGTCGGAGGCGGTGTTGAAAAGGAAGTGGTATTTCCTAGTAAGTGGCGGTTATAATAGGCGGATAGGAGTTGTCGTGGACCGGATAGACCTACTTTAAAGGTCCAATTTTATCTTTACCGTAGGTCTATTGAAAAGTGTTATCATATTTTGAGGAAAGTATAATATATTATATTGCTGCTACCCACCTCTTAATTCGTGGAGAAAGTTAGTTTCTTATCTTTCTACTTATATATACAATTTATATTTACGTTTTCCCATACTTCCGATCCTGAACAAATGAAAATCCACACCCCTCTCAACTACCACCGAGTGCCCTCCCTAATCTAAATAAAAGCCCTCCTAGTAGAATATTCCCCCCCAAATGCATCCCCATACTCCAAGCCATAGTATACAAAAACTTCGGACTAAAAACCGTCCAAATAAAAAGATGCGTCCTCAAAACCGTACACGCCACCATCGTAGCCGCCAAACTACACGTGACGAAGACCGTTAAGAACGATATATGATCCGTCCAGATATTATACTTCGTACGATCGCTTCCTGTAATGTATGCAAATTTGCGCTTGACGCTCGCTCGATTCCAGTAGTTGAGAAGGAGGAGATTGCCCGCGGAAGCGCAGAAGAGTGGGCCCGCCCAGTTGGAGACGAAGGTTAGAATGCCGACGGCAAGGATGTTGTAGGAGTCGACGCCGTTGTAGGCGGAGGAGAGGTCAACGGAGGAGATGGCGTTGGAGTTGCCGAAGGCGAAGAAGGAGAAATGTTGGAGGAGGAGGATGGTTGTTGAGATTTCGATGAGGGAGAGGCTGAGGGTAGATAGAAGTTTGAAGAGGATGTCGAAGAGCAGGATTAGTGGAATGTTTGTGGCGCGCGATTGGGTAATTAAAAAGAGGGTGAAGAGATCGTGTATAGTGCGCGTCGGTACTGGGATTGATTAGCTAGTTCTACAAGACAAGGAGAAGAACTTACCATCTGAACGTTTGCGACCGAAAACTTTGCTATCGGAGGTTGTGTTAGATGATCCGAAACTCGCCAATATGGTATACAACAATGCACATGCAATGCCTATAAATACCAGTCTTGCTCTAAGCACCAAAGGAATACCATTATCGCTTTGTGCAATTGACTTTGCAAAACCAGCCAGTAGCTCCGGTGAGTCTTCATAAGTAAATGCGAGCTTAAATGTAACAGCTGCCGTAGTTAATAGTGTTGAGATAATGCCGGCAACTACTTGTGGAAGTCGAGAGAACCCTTTACTGGCCAGCGATTGTAGATTCCAAAGATATGTGATGGCGACAAGATTCCAGAGGGTCCATCGATGCTGGGAGAAAAATGTGCGAGCTATGTCCGGATCTCCAGCAAATTTTTGTCCCGTTTGATTCCATCGTCTAGCAATTCGTGTAATAGTGAGAATTGAGATGGCCAGCAACGTAGTACGGCGAGAAAACCGTGACTGACGTGAGACACTAGAGTCCATTAGTTATATATTTTGTTTTCAACATATGAAAACCTACTTTCCAACACACGATAGGAAAAGCCATGCCGAAGATGTCCAGTACCAGAAATGTTGCTCCTCCTCAACGTAACTACTTGCGAACATCATGATCGAATATAGCAGGCATATGATTATAAATGGGAAGGTAGCTCTGAAGGACTTCTTGAAGAATGGCCATGCAGCGGCAGTTGCCATAACAAAAGTCAAACCAGCCACAGCTTGGCCAGTAAGAAGCTTTCCAACATCATAATTACTAGCTGTGCCACTCATAAGATCTTGAGCCTCTTTTAACCACTTTAAGTTGTTAGTAATGTAAACGTATTAGGGACTAGGGACTTGCCTTTGTGATTGCTGCTACCCATACGTCGTAGTTTTCTCCGTCATTCTGTAGCTGGTGTAGACCTTTTGTGATGCCCCTCCATTGACATGCAAGATTGTCAACACTGTGTGATAGTGTCTGGCAATTCTCAGAAGGTCCTTCGCTTTCAAATGAGGGAAATGTTGCTGTAACGACACCAAGTATCTGTCTAGCATTTCTAAGCAGAATTTGAATCCGATCATTTTCTACTGAATGTTAACAAGGTCAAATACAAGGAAAATTTTGAGCATACTCTTCGGCCAAAATACTAGGAAGTCATCAATGAAAGTACCCAGATTGTTCCGAGGCACGGGGAATCCAAGAAGTGCTGCAAGTGTTGGGGCTATGTCAGACTGCTCGACTGTTTTATAATATTGGAACTCCTCCTCAAAGGGGGCAGGCACCTGAAGTTCCTGGTCTTTGGTTCGGACGTCCTTGAACTTCGGTGATATGAAGACCAGGGCTGGGGATGTCTCGCCAGGGCTAGAACCGCCGTGGTTACCTGCGTCATTCATACCATGATCGCCGCATAGAATCAGGAGAGTAGAGCTTAGGTAGTCTTTCGATTCCATGTTTTCATATATTTGACGTACTATTCCGTCCATTTCATACTGTTTGGGAACCATATTTGGGCTTGCAGTGTTAGTTTTTATACTTGTAGATTTGCCTGGGAACGCTACCTTCGTGGTCCTGCCTTATGCCCGATATGATCAAGCCCAAGATAGTGAAGAACTATTGTATTCCAGTCGTCGTTCTCCAATTCCTCCGGGATATTCCTGGTTACATTATAGTCTACTTCCGTAAAATCCTAATGTATTCAATTTCAGCTACATTTCTATATATCACATTGTTCGATCGACTGACCGAAACAAAAAAGCTTGAAGTCCCATCCGCTCGGTCAAAGGTGTCTGGGAATAGCTTCAGCCAGGTGTCATCACCGAACATAACCATCTTCCCTGTCCCTTTTGCCTTCATTTGTGCCAGCCATGTGTCTTGCGTAGCCAAGGATGAGGTAGTGTCTGATTCGGCGAAGTTCAAGATCACATCTAGGAAAGATGGTATTGAACCAGTAGTTATGGCTTTGATTCTGGGCATGGTAATAGTAGGCGACGTCGCATGCGCTGTGAACGGAAGTGCTGCTCCGTTGGAAATGAGGCTGTGGGCAGTCATTAGCTATGCAACGTATGCTTCAGATAGTTCCAAACATACCTTTGTGTGAATTGGAACCCCGAAATGTTCGAATATACAAAATCACTGCCATGTAAGCCTGTATTCCTGAGCGCAAGGGACCGTTGTACCTTCTCAGGGCATCCACGACCATGAAGATCACTTTGTCGAATGGCGCATCCGGTGGCAGTCCATATTCCAAAGATTCATACTGCGCCAATCCAGAAAGAAACGGCTTATATGGAAAAAACCCACTGGCGAAAGTCAGGATAGCAATTGGGATGAGAAAATTGGCTGCTATGAGCAGGAGAGTGCGAGTTCTAGAAGTCATTGCGCCGAGTATTAAGACGGCGGCGCGCTGAAATTGCTAGAAAGTTTCATTGAACGGGACTGGTAGCAATGCAAATACGAGACTCCCCTGCCATAATTGTTTATTTAAATACTCATAGGGTTGTGAGGTAGAGCTTATTAAAGGCAACCGTGGATAGTAGTTAACTTAACCTTAGGTGGCAGTAAGGAACCGCGTTTTGGCGTCTTCGATAAGGATTCCTTATCGCGGAAATTTTAGACATTTTGGAAATTTTGGTGGGAGCAAAGCGTCCTCCGAAATACTATTGTTCCGCTCAAGAGAAAGGAAAGAGATAATGCAGCCAAACAGAATTGCCCGGCGGAGCTTCAAGTTGCACTTGTGAGAAAATATCTACCAATGCAGATCTACTCAATATCTTGAACATACTCGTAAAGGTTGGCATTCAATATACAAATGTGTACTCCAACGACACCCCACTACGAACTCCATACTCCGACTGTACCCTCCTGATGCGCCCAAAAGTTCATTATTATCAACTTTTCTTCACAGCATCATTTTCTTGCTCTTCCAACCCTCCCTCCCACTTTCTTCCCATTCTTGTATGTTGTAAAGGTCATTGTCTTGTGTCGACTACTCTTCTTGAAAACGCGGTTTTTCGAGGCCTTCGAGCTAGGTTTGCTATGTACCTTGTCTACTTCCATCTCTGTAATTCCCAGGGTCAATGATCTGTAGATGTGTGGTGTTGATGCTGTAGCATATGGGAACTAACCTCCAGAATCCTTCTCTTGAGCTGTAGGCATAACATTGTTGTTTGAAGTGTCTTCTCCAGACCCTGTTGATAGCATATTAGAGCATATTCCTCACTAATACACAGTCAATGTTTCTCACCGTCGGCAGAAGCCCTCCCATCCTTCCCCTCCATATCCACATCCTCAGCCTTTGCTGATGGCTTTGGTTGCGATGCTAATTCCATAAGTTTCGCATGCAATCTCTCTGCTCGTGCAGCTTCGACTGGACCAAACACTTTCGCTTTCAACGCAGCATGGTTTGCTTTCTTGGTACTTGCTCGCGCGCCTTTAGCCATGGCTTCAAAGTGCAGGGTATTGATTGAATTGAGAGAAGATTCAAAGATGGTTGTAGTTGCGACTGAGACGTTCGTTTTCTTCTCACTGATCCTGCGCAACAATTTTTACCGACACAAGGATTGCAGGTTACTTACTGATTTATTATCTTAGCGTAAACTCATGTACGAAGTGGTTCTGCCGCGGGCCACCGCCTAAAACAATGCAGCAGCCGCAGCTCAGCACGCTCATAGTGAGTGCCCTTACCATTTGCCTCAATTCATCGAGGGTCGAGACTCGTAGCACGAACTCACAATTTATTCTAAACACCGCACCAATTTAGCAAGGACCACAAGAAACGAAAATTGACCAAAGAACAAAAAAAGTATTTTTCTTTACTATTATAAGAATTGTATGCTACGTGGAAATTTATACAATTCACCTTTTGCCTAAGTCACAACTGTCAAGGCGATCATAGCAGTTAAGGATAGGAAATGGCCTCGATGGGGGGTAGTGGTTTCCTCGACCCCGAACCATTCGTACGTCTGGTGAAGACAGGTGGAATGCTCAACAGCACTCTGAAATCTATATGTTCAGCAGAAGGATTAGGGACGAAAGGTGTTAAAGCAGAACTCCAGAACAAAATAATCGAAAGTACGTTTTCCTCGCATGCCATATCGACGAGCTCGCCATGTCGCGGTCCTCACCACTGAGACCCCGGCGCGACGGCACTGGCGGAGGAACATGAAAAGCGATAACTTACTAACGTATTGGTTGCTATCCAGGAATCCGAGCATATGCGGACGCGCAAGACGAGCAAAGGTTCAGTCGTCTGCGAAGGATCATCGAACGCCCGGATTCCATCCCAGCACGAGGCTACCAAGGCTACGGCAATTCTTCTTCCCCAGCTGCTAATCCAGTACCAAAGGGTGGTCCGGTTTTCAATTACGGAGGCGCAGCTATGCAGTCGCAATCATATAACAATAAGTTGCACGGGCCTGGGATGAGTATGTGGTTCTCGCCCCAAGGCTGCGCGCCCACGATCTGATCATTTGTAGGACTGGAGTTCAAGCCAAGCCCTTTTTATACGATCCAAGAGCAATTAGGAGAGATAAAAACATGCGAGGGTAGGTTCAATGTCCAAGATCTCTGGAGGAAGTACTAAGTGTATGTACCAGCAATGGCGCAGAATCGTCACACCATAGTTATTCCACTTAAACCTCAAAACTACCCCATATTAGCCAGGATTTCGAGCGACCCGACACTTCGAGTTAAGGTTTTCTGCGCGGGCGAAGTCAACGGCAAACAGGATATCGCATTTCCGCACCAATCCGAAATCAAAGTGAATCAGGGAGATGTCAAGGCAAATCTACGAGGGTTGAAAAACAAGCCCGGATCCACCCTGCCAGTCGATATCACGAATGATCTCAGACTAAAAATTGCGGGTTATCAAAATAATGTTGAAATGACATACGCATTGACAACGAAGGCAGGTCAAATTCATGTTGATTCTCTCACTCCATCCAAATTACCTAGCATTTCTCTCAGATATGCGTAGTGTGGGCCTCCTCGCAGAACGTGAGATTTGGTTACTGACAATCATTCTAGAAGTTCTATTTAGTTATTTACGTTGTCAAGACAGTGTCCGTTTCAGAATTAGTGAAGAAACTGGCGTCTGGAAAGAGAATTACCAAAGACTCAATTGTGAATGAGAGTATGATCAGCCCTATACCCTTTCACTTCGAGCCAAGGCTAAATATCTTTAGTGATCACAAAAGCACGCGGTGCAGATATTGTTGCTACGGCCTCAGTACTGTCATTGAAATGTCCAATATCTACACTGCGCATCGAATTACCATGTCGATCAGTTTCATGCAGGCACAACCAATGCTTTGATGCTACATCATACCTCCAACTACAAGAACAAGCACCCACGTGGACCTGTCCCATATGCACTAATCCAGCGCCTTTCGAAAACCTAGCAGTTGACGAGTAAGTTCAAGCATCATTGATATGGAGAGGAAGTGCTAACATAAGCTCAGATACGTCAAGGACATCTTACAAAACACCTCACGCTCAGTCGACCAAGTCACAGTCGAACCAGAGGGCAAATGGACTCTCTATAGCAAACCAGACCCCACATCCACCCGCAACGGCGTAGCCAGCGACTCGGAAGACGACGATATAATAGTAATCACCCAAACCAACAACAAGATCCACATGTCCACGCCCACGAAGCCTCCTCCAGCAAACGGTACTCTCACCCCCGCGACCCGCGAGCCTTCCACTTCATCTGCATATTCTTCCCGACCCAATGGCTCGTCTATTAGCAGCAAGAGACCCTTACCGGAAGTCATTGATCTCACGTCAAGTGGTGATGAAGATGATGCTCCGCCGGTTGAGAGACAGCCAAAGAGACAGATGACGGGCTCGTATGCTCCGCTGCTGCCGCCGCCACCGTATACAACGAATGGGTACAGGTGATTATGGGAGTTGTGATATTTTGAAAGTTCAATGATACTCGTACTTTACCTTATACCTGAGGGAGGGTATGAGGCTCGAGAGTTAGATGGATGGGTGGATGGGTGACATAATCAAATGGAAGTAAATCGACTCGTATCACGCTGAATCGACTATGATATTAAGGACATCTTGTAGGATAGCTACATAGATATATGGATGGATTGATAGATAGCTTTGCTGCGCCGCCATTGATTTTATTCGTTATTCCCGAAGTGGGAGCTGCATAAACATAGGGGTCGTACGAATGATTGATGAAGGGATCAAGATAGTTGACTGGTTGGATGGCGCTTATGGGTTACAAATTCACTTACAATGGCTTGGAATGGGTTGGATTTGGCTTGGCTGGGGTTTAGGGAAAGATTGCTAATGGGAGTTACGCTGGCTGGTTAGCTGGTTAGCTAGTTCGTTGGGTGCTTTAAGGTTTTACTATGGGAGAGCGAGAGGCATGGTAGGATGGATGGATGGATAGGATAGTCTAGTCGAGATTAAATCCCCCCAATTGGATGATGGATCACTCACTGCATGCTGTGGTGACGGCATGTATGTATGACTGAGTGAGTGAGTGATACTCGAATAATTAATCAAACCTCTCTACAGTAATGGCTATTCTATTCTATACTATGCTATGCTATGCTATGCAATGAATGAATGAATGAATGAATGAATGAATCGCATGCAGCCTGGGTGTAAATCGTAAAGGAGGTTGGTTGGTTGGTTGTATGAATAGAAGAGGGAGGGAGGGAGGAAGGGGGTTGTATATTTATCTATTTACTCATCCACTCACCCGCCTCCCTCTCTCCAAAATCACCGTCCAGTATGTAGTCGTCTTACATACTCTACATATACCAACGTTAGTTAATCTTTACTTACCTACCTAGTACTTACTTACTTACTAATTAACATCACATACACAGTAAGTAACTAACGAACGATCTTATTCCTGAATATTTCGTTGATATATACAATATATACACATATCGGTATATATTATGTTTCATCTATTAAACTATCCTATACTATCCTAGGCTATGCTATGCTATGCTACATCGATAGATAGATAGCGGGTGAGTCAATATAAAGTAAAGTGTAGAAAGAAAGAAAAAGGAGGGAAAAAACGCCCATTTATGCTCTTCTAGACCCCCGCTTCTGACCATCTCGTCTCCCTCTGCCATTATGCATTTTGCTTGCGTTTAGTCCTTCTTTTTTTCGTCATATGTACATTATAACCACTTCACTTCAAACCATAGGTCATCTCGTCTCATCACATTACAACCACTTCACTCCAAAGTCAAACCACACACTCACTGCAGCTTCTTATCCTCATAAACCCTATCATCCTCTCCTTCCGCCTCCAACACCTTCTTCTCCATCTCCGCAACCTGCCTCTCCCACTCCTTCTGTCCCATCTTGCTCTCCCTCCTAAACAGCTCCTCATTTGGCTTTCTATAGCTGCCCCCCAAGCGATCCCAAAGCGTCGTGTACTGTCCATAGTTATAGTTGAAGTACAGATGATGCATGGTATGGCACGCGGCGCCGTTGAGAATTGGGCTATTGGCTACATACTCACCGTCGTGGATGAAGACGGTCCAGATCTGTACGAAGGCGAAGAGGCCCAGGTAGGCGAATTTCTGAAGGGGGAAGATGAAGGGGAAGACGTGGTAGGGGAGCGATTGCAGGAAGCCGTCGACGGGGTGGAATGCGACGGAGGCGTAGGGAGTGGGCATAATCCATTTGTGGTGAGGCTTATGGAGGGTCTTGTAGATGAGCGGATGGTGCAGACCCCGGTGGATGAGGTAGATCCAGAAATCGGTGAAGACGAGGAAGAGTGGGAATTGAAAGTAGTCGTACCAGGTGCCGGGGCCTTCGGAGGAGCGATCGTAGAGTTTGGAGAAGCCGCGTACTTCGGCGAGGAAGAAGGGGGCGGTGAAGATGGCCATTATTGGCATGCTGTTGACGGCTTGGGAGATCTCCATGCGGATTTGGTTTTTGAGGAATTTGGGGTGTTTGAAGGTGGTTTTGTCGAAGACGAAGATGTACGAGAGGGTGGAGACGAGGAAGTAGATGGCTGCACCGGCGATCCTGGGGTGGAATGTTAGATTCGGTGGGATTGATTTGAATGAGTACATAGAGCAAGGACAGGATTGATTGGATTCGATTGGATTGGTAGACAGAGCAGGACAGGATTGATTGGATTCGAATGGATTGGTAGATAGAGCAGAACAGGATGGCGACTGTGCAATTGAAAAAAGCAAAGCTACTCACCAAGTAATCAAGAACAACGACACAAGCTGCCGCATCGGATTATCTCTCGTCCATTGACTCGTATATGCTGCATCCGTCGGCTCGAACGAGATCCACGAATTCGAGCGTTCATACTGCCACGGCGACGCGGCTTTCACATCGAGGATCGTTGAATTGGCCGAGCCTCCCAAACCATATGATATCGGCTTCGCAGGCAGAATGGCTGAGTACAGGTGGTCGAAGATGTATTTATCCGTGAGCTCCAAGGCGATATCCATGGTGGCGTGGTCTCTCCCCCTTTGAAAGGAGCGTGTAGGGTGATGAGATTACTGTATTGTGTAGTATTGCAGATGTTGAGCACGTAACTGCAATTGCAATTGCTGATTGCTAGGCCGGTGAAAGGCGAAATGAAAGGAATGTCGACGCGGATGAAAAGAGAGTCGTCGATGCGATATCGGGCGGAAGAGGGAAATGAAGATTGGATGAAGGAGGGAGGAGAGAGAGACGATAGGTGTATTTCAATTAAATTTCTTCTTCTCTCGACTGAAGTGCTGCCCACCTTTTCCCATACAAAATTCGGGACCCTCTTCTTTTTTGGATGATCGGGCAGGGATTTGGGATTTGTTTAATAGGGGATCTCGACAACTTTTTTGCCCGGCCAGCTGGTTTCCCGTATGTATGTATGTATGTATGTATCCAAGTACAGTATATATGTTAAGGAAAGGATGAGTATGAGTACATACGAAATACGGCTATCTCTTACGATAAATGCCGTCTTTCGTTTTTCACGAACAAGTCAGTCGTGTTATGGTAGTATGGTATGTATTATGGTATGTATTATGGTATGTATTATGGTGTGACTTCCCTTTCATCATTTCCGTCTTCCGTCTTCCGCTTCCTTTCCTTTCCTTTCCTTTTCCTTGTCCTTTTCCTTTTCCTTTCCTTCAGAGCTCTTCCTTCATAGCATCGGCACGGCAATTTCGTTTCCGAGAGCTCCAAAGTCAGGACATTCCCATCTTCCCATCTTCCCATCTTCCCATCTCCCCATTCATTCGACAGTGGAGCGAGTATTGAACAGTCATCAACTAGTCGACAGCCGACCTGTTGGGACTGGCTTTCCTACGCAATCTGATTCGTCCATCGGCCATAAATGCAAGAAATGCAAGAGATTGTACCTGCTTTGCTTCCGGGGACGCGTTTGGGGAGCTGACTTGTTTACTCGGTACTTTGTAGAAATGGGAATTTTCCATACCGCCAAATTACTTACTTTATCTACAAACACAAGAATATGCTTGTTATCGCCGAAGAAGCATGACTGTGGAACTCCAAACTCCGTGTTGCCTTGGCCACATTTCGGACTATACAATATTTCGTACAGTGCCGATGGAAAATCCAGGGAGACCGTCACGTGAATCACCAACATGTTTTTCCTTCATCAGCAGAAATAGTTGGTTGTCTGTGAAAAGCTATCCCCGAGTCGTGTGCTGTACGCGGCAGTGCACATCATCTCGTATTGTGTTCTCAGCAAACCTTCTTCGTGCGTTCCACGTCGGCCTTCCACGTCTGTCCTCCAATCGGGCTACTCCAACTCGAATGACATGAACATGACGGAGGTGGTGGAGGAAAACAGCAAACCTAAAGTGGGTTCATCTCTTCCGAACTGACTTCATGAAATAAAAGGTTAAGACGAGACAAGACAAGACGAGACGAGACGAAACGAAACGAAACGAAACGAAAGCAAAGCAAAGCAAAGCAAAGCAAACAAACAGGAGCATAGCATTCGCCTCTCACGTTGAACCATGTTTAACAATCATTGCCAAATTCTCACTTGTCACTCACTCGCCGTTCAGTCTTCCCCGATTTCTCTCGCGTCGACTCCATCCCTCATCCGATTGTCTCGTCTCGGTTCGGATGCTTTAATGGATCGGCTTATTTTCCCTGAACCGAATTTAGTCCTCCATCTATCTTTTATCTACCCGCATCTTTATTGTTTATCATCTGCCCGCACTTTTTTTTCTATGGCACATACGAATAAGTTTATGGCGAGAAAGAGAATAGCTCCCGGTTGGTGATGCGATGGGGGGAATAGTTTGTAGTACTTTGTATATGACGCTCCGCTGGCTCTCCGAGGGCCACTGCCGTGGAGGCCGACTAGGATTATCTAGGTTAGTCCTCTGTAGAATCTTCCCAATACCTGCGGATATAGTACCCTAGACTATACTTTGTATGTACTTTGTATGTACTTTGTATGTACTTTGTATGTACTTTGTATGTACTTTGTATATACTTTACTTTGTATATACTTTGTATGTACTTTGTATATACTTTACTTTGTATATACTTTGTATATACTTTACTTTGTGGATACTTTGTGTACACTTTACTTTGTGGATACTTTGTATGTACTTTTACTTTGTATATACTCTGTATATACTCTGTATATACTTTTACTTTGCACATACTTTGTACATACTTTGTATCTACCTTGTATATATATACCTTGGCCAGCTGTAGACGGATATATACCTTGGCCAGCCAGCTGTAGACGGGAAGCAGCAGGAGGCAGAACACTACCCGATGGAGATTAGCGCGGCGAGCCATACAAGCACGTATGCATCTAAGCATGGACGCACTAGGGTCACGCAAAGCATGGCTTTGGTGCCCTGACCCCCATGAAGCACCCGAAGAGGCGTGCAAGGTTCCACCAAACGACACTGGCCTTAGCGTGGGTTAGGGGACTTTGCCGTCAGAATCGAGCGAGCAAGCAAGAAAGCAGCGAAGGAAAGCAAGTCATAGCTGGATGGGTTGGGCTTAGATCGCTGCACCAGCTGCCTTTTTGCTCTTTTTGCTCGCGTTGCCCGTTTTGCCGTCGGTCTTGTGTCTTGTGTCTTGCCTCTTGTGTCTTGCCTCTTGTGTCTTGCCTCTTGCCTTCTGCCTTCGAGCGAGAGCCTTTCCATTCCTTCTCTCCCATCCCCCATCCCCCGTCCCCCGTTCCCGATCCCCGTCTCCATATCCCCCCCATTCCTTCTTCTCATATTCACATTCATATTCACATTCATATTCACATTCACATTCACGTCCACATCCACATCCACATCCATCCACATCCACATCCATCCACATCCACATCCACATCCCCATCCCCATCCCCTGCATCAGACCTTCTGGCCAGACTACATACGACAAGGTTGCGTGGGAGAACTCTATCTACCATACAAGTAATCTAGGTAAGTCCCAACCCAATGTCTACACGCTTACTACCCGCGAACCACGAACCGCGAACCGCGAACCGCAAACGAGCGAAAGAAACAACCCTTTTTTCCTCCTTCTCCTCCACAGCCATCACATCATCATCACCATCATCCACCACCCTCTCTCCATCCTCCGTCCTCCTCTTAATCTTCATCTCCATCTCCATCTCAATTCAATCCCCTTCGCGTTGTTTGCATTAACCATAACACAGCTGCCGAATGCCATCCATAGCTTCATCAATTTATCTATCAGCTTGAATTAGGTGTGCGACGAGGCTCCGGAAATCCTCACACGCGCACTACCTTCCCACAACCTCCGGCCCCAACTTGGCTTCTTGTTGGCGCAAAATATTGTAAGTCATTCTCGCATTCTCGCTACCAGGCTCAATCGCCAATTTCTTCCTGGAATACACTTGTTGCTTGAGCTCAATTCAATCTCTGGACAAATTATACTTTACAGAGAACCGACGCATATCACCTTTCAAATGCAGCTTGCTAACTCTCAATCGACCTTTAGTCTTAACGAATTCCTCTTGAGCCATTGAAGCGATCGAAAAGAATACACCATGTCCATGTACAATCACCGAGGCTTAGGTCCTGCGCCAGGTACCGCTCGGTTGAATGAATTGTTGGATGGTATTCGCAATGAGTTCGAGACTCAAGCGCGAGCGAGCGGGGAGTATGAACATAACAGTAAGTGGCAGACCAATTTGGAAAATGGCATTTGGCGGTTATGCCTCCCTGAAAGATTTGACCAAAGGCGCGCATCGCCAGTATTGCCTACCCAAAACGCTAACAGCCTTTTCTCTGCAGTCGCACAGCAGGTTTCGGAGATGCAAATGATTCGAGAGAAGGTTTACCAGATGGAACAGACACATCTCGCCTTGAAGCAAAAGTATGGCGCTTCGGTTTGTACAAGAAGGACATGGCTGATGATATAATAGGTACGAGGAAGAAATTCAACGCCTGCATCGCGAGCTCGAGGCTCGAGGCGGCGCTTCTCGTCCACCTGCTATGGGCGGTCCTCCACAACACGCTGGTCCTTCTCAAGCACCCCCCGCGATTGGACATGGTCCAAGCAACCTTTTCGGTGGTATAATGGCTGGTCAAGCATCACAAGGCGGTCCAGGTCTAGCTCCGCCCCCACAACAGCCAGAAGCTCAAGGTCCACTTCCCCCTCACGCGATGCCTCAACCACAACCAACTATCCAAGGACCTCCATCGCAACCAGGTCCTTTCCAAGGCGGATATCCCCCACAAGGTCCTCCACCAAATGGACCATATGGCGCTCAACCTCCACAATCCACCGCCTCTCCTGGACCAGGTAAAGGGCCACGCGTGAACCGTGGACCTGGCGGCCCTGCGACGCCTCAAATGCCACAACAGTTACCCTACAATGATCCTAGACAATCTCCACAAGTCGGTCATCCAATTGCTAGTCACCCAAGTCGTGGACCCCCTTACACTACCTCCAATGTGGGAAACGCTTTGGCTGAGCTGGACTTGGAGCGTCTCCCAGCTCAGTACAAGAAGGTTGAGGCAGAGTGGTTCGCCATTTTCAACCCAGATGTTCCCAAGATCCTCGATGTGGACCTTGTTCACACCTTGGTTCATGAGTCCGTCGTTTGCTGCGTTCGCTTCAGTCATGACGGAAAGTATGTGGCTACTGGTTGCAACAGATCTGCTCAGATCTTTGATGTTGTTTCTGGTAACAAAGTTTGCGTTCTTCAGGATGATACGGTTGATGCCGTTGGAGATCTTTACATTCGAAGCGTTTGCTTCAGTCCAGATGGAAGATACCTTGCCACTGGTGCCGAGGATAAATTGATCCGAGTAAGTTTATTGCAATTTCAAATAAATGTGATGCGCACGTGCTAACTATGTATATGTATAGGTTTGGGATATTGCCACTCGAACAATTCGAAACACTTTCTCAGGACACGAGCAAGACATTTACTCTCTTGACTTTGCTCGTGATGGTCGCACTATTGCTTCTGGAAGTGGTGACCGAACCGTTAGATTGTGGGATATTGAAGCTAGCCAAAACATTCTAACCTTGACTATTGAGGATGGTGTTACAACTGTTGCTATTTCCCCAGATACCAAATACGTTGCAGCTGGTTCTCTCGACAAGAGCGTTCGCGTTTGGGATGCTGCCACTGGATACTTGGTTGAACGTCTTGAGGGTCCAGATGGTCACAAGGATAGTGTTTACTCTGTTGCTTTTGCACCAAATGGAAAGGACCTTGTCTCAGGTAGTTTGGATAAGACAATCAAGATGTGGGAGCTTGTTGCACCAAGAGGTGGTCATCCTAACACGGGACCAAAGGGCGGAAGATGTCTCCGAACGTTTGAAGGTCACAAAGTAAGTTACTCTATCTCTACCCCTTTGCCCAAAACTAAATACCTCTAAACCAAATCACTAACAACCCACACCAACAGGACTTCGTCCTCTCCGTTGCTCTCACCCCAGATGGAGCATGGGTTCTCTCAGGATCAAAGGACAGAGGTGTACAATTCTGGGATCCAAGGACAGGCAATACGCAATTGATGTTGCAGGGACATAAGAATTCTGTTATTTCGGTGGCGCCTAGTCCATCGGGCGGTTCGTTTGCTACGGGTTCTGGAGATATGAGGGCTAGGATTTGGAGTTATAAGAACATTTAATTTGTTTTTCCTTGGGTTTTGGATTTTGTGGTGGATTTGTGGAGGGCAAAAGTTGCAGGGGTGGAGGAAGTGAAAAGGGGTGATTTGCGGGGGAAGATGGTGGGGGAAGAGATGCTTAGGGGAGTTGAAATGAGAATAAGAAGATTGAAGATGAGATTTGGCATGAGAATGAACATGAGAATGAACATGAGAATGAACATGAGAAAAATGATATGGGGTTTTTATTTTCTTTTGCAAACAAGAAATTTGGTTGTAGGTTTTTTGACATGTGGTTGAGATGTGGTGAGGTGGGTTGGCATGAGTTTTAAGATGGAATAACTTAGAGATAGGATAGGTAGGGTCGGTCAGGTTAGGAACTGCAGCTGCAGGAATTATAGAAATGAAAAGAAATGAAAGAAAGGAGGGACGGACGGAAGGACAGAAGGAAGGAAAGACGGGATATTTGTTGTATAGTATACAACCAATCGAATTTAAGGGTTATTTACTTGTTATTGGTATGTGTATGTGTGTGTGTATGTGTATGTGTATGTATATGTGTAGGTGCCAGGAGATGGGTAGGTAGGTGCTAGGAGGTGGTAGGTGGTAGGTAGTAGGGTAAGTTGGTTGTTGAGTGGAGAGGGAAGATGTGTGTGTATGTATGTATATAGGTAGGTAGGTAGGTGGGTAGGTAGGTGGGTAGGTTACTTGGGTGATGGATGTTCTGTCGGGATCGATTTTGAGTTGTTTGTTTGTTTGTTTGTTTGGGTTTATGCTTATATAGATAGGTGTGGTTCAACCGATTGTAGGTTGGCTTGGGTTGGGGATAGAAAAGGGATGGGATGGGGCAGATGTGGAGGGGATAGTATTTATTTAAGTTTGGCTGTAGGAAGCCCCCGGGGGGGAAGGGAGGAGGGGAAAGAGACAGAAGAAGGAGGAGAGGAAATGAGAGTATAAGAGGTTAAGGGAAGAGAAGAGAAGGGTCATGTTTGATATGTAGTATAGGGCATACAGTATATATATTATATATAGTTAGAGTAGTTAGTCATTTATATAAGTAGGTAGATAAGTAGCGAGCTGTAAATAGGTGTAGAGGGGTATATATACTGAGGGAATAGCAGGGAGAGGGAGAAAGGGTAGTAAGAGAAGAGAGAGAAGAGAAGTTAGTACGGTAGTAGCCCTCGGAGAGCCAGTAGACCGTTATATATACATATATACAGATAGATATATAGAAGAAAAGTGGATGACGCTCCGCTGGCTCTCCGAGGGCCAC
>JAJCXA010000164.1:0-75892 GCA_026770245.1 Clarireedia aff. paspali H2
GAGGGGGCAAGGAGGAGTATTAGGTTGGTCACGGGGGTGGTTTAGGGGACCGGGGGTGGATGGGTAGGATGGGGTTATGGATTCGGGATGAGGGGTTAGGGATGAGGTATAAAAATGGAGGATGGAAATGGTTTGGTGATACCGGACATTCGATTATTTTGATAGGTGAATTGTTTAGTTGGGTACAATACCTGATGTGACTTATGAGTAGTAGTAGTCTTTATGATATGGGTATGTAACTTATATCCTACTTGAATGAAGAAAGATGAGGGTACATGGAAAATGAATAAAAATGAAGATTAACATGAAAATGGAAGTGATTTTGTTAGAATTTGGAAGGACAGGAATTTAATGTGATATGAAGTAGGCTTGAATTATTGCTATTGTTATTATTATGGGCGAGATGAATGAAATACACGAGATGCGATGAGATGAGATGTATAAACATCGGGTTGACGCGTGTATATCGTGAGGATGGATGGTAGGTGTGTGAGTTTTAGTACGAGTACTAGAAATGGGAATAGGGGTTGGTACTGAGGCTAGAGCTTAGGGTAGGGTCGGGTAGTTACAGGTAGGTTATATATATGACTTTAATGAATAAAGGGGTAGAGAGAGGGGTGGGTTTACGAGGCTAATTGATAGATAGATGGGTGGGTGGAGGATTGCAAGTTGGGTGGGGAATTCGTGAGGGTCTTTCATGCTAGGGGTACAGTACTACATACATAGCAAGTCAGGTGCAGGTGTGAAGATATATGAGTGGAGTTGTGATTGGGGAGTAGAGACGGAGGAGGAGATACTTGGAAGGGTGGGCGAAGCGGGTGCTTCTGGTGGATAATGAGGGTCGCGTTGTGGTAGAGGATGTGAGTAAGTAAGTGATTGTTTGCGTTTGGTTTGGAGAAAAGTATGTGAAATATAAGTATCGAATGGTGTTGTATTCTAGATGATTATAATGACGAGATAACTTAGAGAGTTATGAGATATACTTGAACTCGGCATCTATCATGTAATAGATGAGTGATAAAAAGAGGCTGTTTGTAAATTTGAGAATCTGGGGAGTCTTCACTTACGCGTGCCTCCAGATCCTACTACTTGGTTGCGTATAGTCTTGAGCCAGCTGGGATATTCGAAATCCGCCGCTCTCCTACTCGTATAACGAATAACCAGAGTTTCGTTTCTCTTCAGGGGGACCCGACCAGCAACAGGCTCCGCGTACCATGCACGACACTCCCGGCAGTTGTTGGTAAAGTGAAAATTATTCTCTACAACAAGTATGTGTCTCTGATGCAGCGTTTCACGCCTCGTCACACGTTTATGCGCCTTAAATCGACCAGTCTCACGTCGTTTAGAAGCAGAATGATAGGGGGCTTTGCTGCTGGATTCGTGATTGAGATGAATACAGAGGACAAAAACAACCCACTCAGGATACTGCATAAGAGTGTGTATGATCCAGGGGAAGTGGGCATGGACTGTTTCGTCGAACTTATCTTTATGTGCTTGCCATGCACGATTACATGCATCACCGAGATAAGCATCTTTTATCGCGGCTCTCTGCCTGGATGGAAGTTCTGGATGCTTCTCGACAATTACGTTAACAAGGAGCGTGAGGATCTCGGATATCATGACCCAGTCGGCGTGCCATTCGTTGTGCATGGTTACCCAGTCTTCGACCATGGTTAAAAGGGCCAGCTCCCAGGACTCCCAGTGATGTGTATAAATTTCTACACTGAGGTCCGAGTCGACCTGTGGTAAATTTGTTGTGGAGGGCATGATTATGTTGTCCTGACTCCTGGCAGATTGTCCGCTGGGTGCTGGTGGAGCCGCTTGGGTGTCGATTCCCGAGGAAAGTAGTTCTATTGTGCGGGCCGACGACGACTGGATTTGAGAGCTCGATCCGACAGATACATCCCAGTTTGCCCAGGGTTTAGTGCGCTTACGTTGAGGGCGGCGGAGGGTCTCTGAGGTGGCAGATGAATCGCTGACTTCTATGCTCGAAATTGGGAGTCGGGACTGGTCGCCTTCCGACGGACGAGTATGTTTGGATCTTGGCAATTCCTCTACATCAGCTACGGAGACGAGGGCTGGGCTTGAAATTGGCCTCACGGAAGACGTATCGGGGTGATCAACGCACTTGCGTTCCGCCTCGGGGAAGTCTTCTGTATCCGATGGTTCTGGCGATGTTTCCATGCTTTCTTCCCAGTCATTGAATACAGGTGTGTCATTGCTTTCCTGCAAAATATCTCTACTAGGAATAGGAGTATCTTCATACCATAATGGATCCATTTTTCAGTGGGATTTGATGGGATAACTGTACTGAATGAACACGCTGAGATGGTTAAAAGTGCCAGGCGATCGAGCGATTTCGGCCAAATTATCATGAGAATAAGAGCATTGTTTACTGAACTGCAGGAACAGTCCGCGCAAAACAAGAACAAAGAAAACAAAGAAATGTTCTAAATTCTCAAGGATTCATCGGCTTGTAAAAGAATCATAACCTTTCTTTGACCTGCTAGTGCGACTGATGGTGGGAGAATTAGAGGCCCTCAAACAAACAATCGGAACCGTAAGCCTGCACATCCCGTTCACCTTCATTTCTGGAAATCATCCTGTCGGTTGGCTTAGCACAGCTGTGGGTGAAACCGGCTTCTCGCATCGTACCTGATACTCAATGGGTTCAGGTAAATGCAGCTAAGTCGGTTCAATTCTTTAAACTAAGTGGGAGGGGGAGCTGGCCTATATAGACTCGCTCTCCTGTACTAGCTACATAGATGGCTTCATTGTTCACTTCTCCTGTACCATCTTCCATAGCCTATTGAGTCCTCCTGTAGTCCATTCATTCCGACACATCCTAATTCACCGGAAGCTGGAAATTAACTCGAGACAGTATCGTAGGTTAGACTAAAGAACATAAGTGGTGTGTGAAAAGCTAGTTTCAGGTTCCGCTAAGTAGACAGGGAGAAGACATAGACGGGAGAGTCAAATTAAATAATTATATCACTCATGTTGGGAAGAATAAAGGTATGTGATATGTGAATAAGAAAAAGATATACTTGTGACTCAAAAATAGCTTAGAGAAATGTAAAGTAGGGAGTGGAAATTTTTAGTACAGTAAGCGATAATGTAACCGTAAATGAATATAGAGACAGAAAAATCAACAAATGTATAACAGCAAGGAAGACAGGTGTTCGGTTTTGCTCTATCTTTGCTATCTATGTCCTCGATAGTTCTAGAAGCATAATGAGATAGTAGCTTCGAGGTGTCACTCACTCTTGAGTCTTCATACTTTAGAGTTGAGGATCAGCTCAAGATAATCACGTTGACCCATACCGCGGTCCAGGGGTAAAGCTGAGATGGGGCCAAATCGGCGGCGCCCCTCGGCGTCCCACTTAGCTATCCGTTCCTCTTTAGAATCCACGCCATCTTCGAGTGAGTGCAAAGCACGCGCTTCACCTATCCATTTCCTCATATCCAGGATCAAATCGTCCACTGTCATGCGTTCAAGCTCTTCTCCGATATCATCGACTCCATATGTTCCATATGTATTTACCAGTTTCTGACCATTCCCGAATCGTATGCCATTTTGATTACAATAATGCCGATGAACCGCTATACAGTGTTCACAGACGATCTCATAAAAAGAGTCGCGTACGACCTGGCGTTGTCTTTCGAGCAATTCTTCCGTGCCATTTCCTAGTTGCTGGGCTAACCTCACATAGTCACCTGTGAAGTTGCCGTGATATGCTCCTTGGCTCGGATGCAAGTGATTGACATGAACGCACAACATAACCAGGCGCGTTCTCTTTTCAATGCGTAATACTGGAATAAGAAGTTTGCAAACGTCGGTATACTCAAGCAGATCATCGATGTGATCTTCGCGAAAGCGAGACTGCAACTGATAGATTTTTCTCTCACAATCATCCGAGCTATAAGGATCAAGAAGGTGTCTGGCTCTGTCTGAGTCGGCGCAGACAAAGTAATTTTTGACAACGCAACTGAATACTTTCATTAAACTACCTACAGTCTCAAAGTCTGGAGCATATTTGCCATGCATAGATGTATAGTCGGTGATAAAGAGCAAGCACACTACCTCCCACTTCGTCCACTCGAAGTTTCGTTGTGCCATGACTGTCTAACAAAAATCTTCTGGGTTTGGTCGATGATATTAGTATGGAACGTTGCTGTTGGTACAAGATGGGTTGACCAATTCTTGACACCAAACTCAGTCACGCTTTGGGACCGAGTAATGTCGTTTGAATTGGGTTGATTATTCTCAATCTAAATGGGAGTGAGAGTCGAACTATATAGCTCGTACTCCCGTACTAATTACTATGGCTAAGCGAGTATTCATTGTTCTGTAGTCTCTCTCCCATAGATCATTGTTCCGTACTCGTTTTCCGTACTTGTTTCCCGTAGCCAGTGAATACAGACCAACAGTTGCAGTGCTTGTTACATGGAAGTCTCTCAGCAATGACCTTTTTATCAAAGGAAAGAGTATTGTATGAATTGAATTCAGATGAATGCCATGGTCAGGAAGTCTGCCTGTACTTTGATAGACTGAAATCAAGATTGTAATCTATTGTAAACAATGCCATGTGTTCCGAAATATGTCGGCATCTTCAGAACAGTGCCCGAGAATATGAATAAATGAAAGCAGACTAGAAAGTTATTGCTGCCCGACCGGAACATGAGATAGCCTGCCCACTAGAACTTTCTAGATGGAATGAAACTGTTAGGAGTTTGATATCTACTCTACCAACATCAGCTATATATTGAGTAAGACTACATTAAACCCCATATCTATTTGGCTGAGTACATTTCCCACTAGAACAAGTACCTTGTCTGAAGCAGCAGGTCCGTTCTTCCGCAGGTATCTTTATACATCGACAACTATGTTAACCAAAGTACTCAGCGATTAACTAAAACTCGAGAATTGTAAATGAAATGTGAGGTGCATTTAACCTTTAGTGCCTGTCAAGCCAATATAGAGAAGTGTTATTTCTTGGTGCCCCATAAATCAGGCACGACATACCTTGCGACCACGATTTCCCTACCGACAGCTTCACCCTTGTCGGATAACCTACCTATCTTCAAACTTCACACATTCCCATATTATTCCAGCAAGCCAGCAAAAGCCCCAAAACTTCCAAAATGGCGCCCAATATGTCTCTCTTCTCTGTCAATGCAATATTAATACTCAATGCGGAAGATGGCTCTCGAATCTTTGCCAAATACTACACTCCCCCGCACCACTCATCCTCCTGTTTGTCTTTCCTCTCCAGTGAACTCCCCTCTCCTATACTGATTTCCACATCCAGCACCTCCGGCCCCGTACGCCGATGTCAAGGCACAAAAAGCCTTCGAAAAAGGTCTCCTGGAGAAAACTCAAAAACAAACCGCCGATATCATCCTCTACGACAACCGCATCGTGCTCTACAAGACTGAAAGCGACGTTATGATGTATGTGGTGGGAGGTGTGGATGAGAATGAGATCATGCTATACAACGTCGTTCTGGCCATGCGGGATTGTCTGCATCTGCTGTTTAAGTACGACCTATCTATCTACTTTTTGTCCTCTTCAAAACTCTGGAGGTCTGAGAATGGGACTAATATGCTTAACAGACAATCGGTAGACAAGCGAACCATAATTGAAAACTACGACTTAGTATCCCTAGCAGTCGACGAAATCGTTGACGACGGGATCATCCTCGAGACAGACCCGACGATCATCGTACAGAGAGTTAGCAAGGCGGCGACGGCAGATGCAGTCCAGTTGAAGAATATCGATTTGAGTGAGCAGGGAATGAATAATCTGGCGCAATTTGGAAAGGCCAAGTTGGGGGATTGGTTAAGGCAGGGCTTGTGAGGGGGGTGAAATGCAGGAGCAGCAGAGATGTTGATTTTCTTGAAAATGGTTGAAAGCTATAAAATGGAGTTCTAGACCTTTGCAGGAGTTGGGGCATTATATTCCATGGCATAGGAATGTTCAAGTCACAATGGGACAAAAATATTTGCATTGCACATATGCTTCAATAAATTGGGTGGATATAGGTTGACGTGAAAGATCTTTTATTTGATGATCACTGTGGCTGCTTTTCGCAGTCTGTTCATCACTGCCGCAGCAATGTCCCCTTCGTCCCCGATACCTTCTACATATATCATGTCGCAGCCTCGTTGATCAAGCTCGCGCAGGGCTGAGAAGAGGCCATGAGCGATGTCTTTGATCTCAGAGCCGAGAGGGATTGTGAAAGCAGTTGCGAGGTGTTGCTGCTTGCGATTGACGCTGGCAGCATTGCCATTCAGGTCCCCGTTTGGTTGGCTATTCTTTGGTCTTAACTCGACCCTGGCAGTGCGAAGAGAGGTTGGAGTAGAAGCTTCTGGTTCAGATACGGTGACCCAAAAATCAACAGTTTCATACTCAAAGTGAAGGCCAGGTGCACTGGTCCAATTTTTGGTACTGATAACACCAATGAGGAGTGGTCTATTTGTAGGTAGTGCCTCATACCCAAAATGCCCCTTCCCGCTCGTTCTTGCTGCAATTATCGACGCCAATTCATCCTTCAACAGTCGCTCACCATTATAAGTATTCTCGTATAAGATTACCTTGGCCTTTGGGCTGTAATGTTTGTACTTCATCCCAGGTGCTCTCGGCGCTTTGTCTCCTATTTCACTTTGATCCTTATAACCTTTGACGACAGTTTCCCAACCATCGCATTCCCTAATCTCATCAATGCTTACACCACCCGGTCGGAGGACAACAGGTGGATTGCACAGTCCATCCACAACAGTGCTCTCCACGCCAACTTGGCATGCGCCACCGTCGAGTATTATTTCTATTCTGCCGTTTAGATCATGTAAGACATGATCGGCGGTTGTGCAGGAAGGCTTGGTGGATGCGTTCGCAGATGGAGCAGCAAGTGGAACACCTGCAAGTTTGATAAGTGATAGAGCAAGTGGTGAACTAGGCATGCGCGCGCCGAATGTCTGAAGACCGGCAGTGACTTCCGGAGCCAGCTTGCTGGGAGTAGGGTTTGGGAGCAGAATTGTTAAAGGACCTGGCCAGAATCGCTCGATTAGAGGTTTGTAGATTTCCGGGACATGAGAGGAATCCATTCTGGTGTCTTCATTGTTTCCCGGACTGAGAAGATTTCGTAGCATGGTAAGATCGCATACATGAATGATGAGTGGGTTATCGGAAGGTCGACCTTTTGCCTTGTAGATTCCTCTCACGGCATCGCTCCTGGTCGCATCAGCCCCAAGGCCGTATACAGTCTCCGTCGGAAAAGCTATCGGAACGTCACTTGATTGCAAGTAATTTGCGGCCTCTTGAAGAGACACAAGTTCTGCGAGATCCTTTGGCAGTTCCCAAGTATCGAGTGTATCTATGTCACTGAAATTGCCCAGCTCAGAGCTTGCCACGGGCAGGACTCGAGTTTGGACAGAGTTGCCGTTGACTTCAGAGGAAGCCATTCTGAAGAGATTAATGTGCAATATAGAGAAGAAGGCTGGAGTCTTGTGACGAAATATGAAAGCCAGGATGAAGATAAAAATCTAGCGTCGTATCCTACGACTCCGTCTTCTAATTAAACCTTTGAGAGACGATTGAGATAGACTCAACATACTTTACTTTCCAAAGAACTCCTCAAATCTTCTTGAGAAAAATCAACATGGAGTTGGATAGTGATGCTTGGAAGAGCTGGTGGGGCAGGCTATTGAGTCATTATCTGAGGTGTGTAAGGTTGAGCGGAATAGAAAAATATTTTTTCTTCATAAGCCTGAGGCTGTATTTTGCAAGGATGCACGCTAGATTTGGTGTGAGGCTTGGCTTAGTAAGTCAGGCTACCTATTACCTACCTCCAATATATTCAATTCCACGAGTTCCCTTCATTTATGATAATCAAATAGTTCTTCACTTGCTATATTATGTGATATATAATATGATCCATCTTTCATCCTTGAAAAATCACTAGTTGCCTTAGAGCACATTCAGACCTCTTGATTCATACCATTCACTTTCCGTTTTCCTCCCTATTAAAATTATCCTTGTTGCTATTTCGTACATGCATCTGCTTACTTGGGAAACGATAGATGGAGATGAAGAAAACATCAAGGTCAGGCTCGAACAAAATGCCAATGTCATAGAATATGCCATTCTCTCACACAGATGGGGCAATCCCGAGGACGAGGTGTCTTTCGAGGATATGCGGAATGGATGCCACGAAGATAAAAGAGGTTATAAGAAACTTGCCGGCTGTTGTAAGCAAGCTCGGAAAGATGGGTTGCACCATGTCTGGATAGACACATGTTGCATAAACAAGGAAAGCAGTGCCGAGCTTTCTGAAGCTATTACTTCTATGTTCGGCTATTATCAGCGATCTAAGTTTTGCTATGCTTTTCTGGATGACGTCCTTGTCGAATCTAGCACTCAAGAGAACCTTGATTTATCGTCTTTCTCAAGAACTGCCTGGTTCACACGAGGGTGGACACTTCAAGAACTTATAGCACCACAAAATCTCAAATTCTTTGATGCGTCGTGGTCCTTCCTAGGTTATAAAACCAACAAGGCAATCTCCTCTGTTATAGAAAGCGTTACAGGTATTGACTCAATTGTGCTCAACATTCCGGCCACGACACAACTAGTCAGCATTGCTAAAAAGATGTCTTGGGCAGCTCGAAGGACGACAACTCGAGTAGAGGATATGGCATATTCTTTAATGGGTATCTTCGGTGTATATATGTCCCCTTTGTATGGAGAGGGCCATTATGCGTTTATACGTCTCCAAGAGGCGATTATGAGGAGTTCAAACGATCACACGATCTTTGCATGGACCACTCCTCCTGTAGCGTATCTGGCTCACGGCTTCGAACATGTCTCGACGATGTTGGCGCTCTCACCCGCTCAGTTCGTATACTCTTCGAACTTCAAATCGCTTTCACATAGTGAGCAGAGCCAATCGCTCACGCATGGCGGACATAAACTGGATTTTACTATAACGAATGCTGGCCTAGCAATTTGTTTACCTCTGATAAGGATTAATGAAGTCGATGGACTTTACGCTGCCTTTCTTGCGTGTACCGAGGGCGAGGATCGAATCCCTTCTGCAATTTTCCTCAGAACTACCGCTGAAACCCCTGCCGGCCATTTTTGGAGGACGAATTCCAACGAAGGGCCAATCGAACGCAGCGGGCGACGCTGGTTTCCAATCTCTGGTCGTCAAGTCATTGCTCCACATGATATCTACGTTCTACCTAGATTCTCCCCCGTTTCTGGTGATAACATCGAACCACTCTGGAGCAAAGCTACTGTTCGGCAGAGTCGACCTGAATACACAGAAAACTTTCCTTCCACATGGAAGAAAGATTCTTTCTTCATGAACAAAGAAATTCTGGACGATTTGAATCAAGTTCTGGATCCTTATTTTAGTCAGCTAGCGTTCTTGCGCCAAGCTCACCACATGATCTCTATGAACCAGGGTGATCAACTTGTTAACCTAATCAGAAACAAGACCAGGTTACGATCGTCTAATATCTTGCCTCCGCGCAATAAGTTCTTTTGTGGCCGTGCAGCTGTCTTACAGCAAATCAATGACATATTTTTTCTATCTGGGCAAAATTTCGAGCGCCAGTTCCAAGGCACAAAAATTTGCATAACCACGGTCAGTGGATTTGGAGGCACTGGAAAGACTGATATCGCCCTTGAGTTCTGCTATAAATGCCTAGAAAATCAACTTTTTGATACTGTGATCTGGATATCTGCCCAGAGCACAAAAACCATTTGTGATGCGTTTCGACATATCGCAACTGAGCTCGAGCTCACTGAACAAGGATCACCAGCTGACAAAGCTGTTCGCGAAGTTCTACGGTGGTTATCCAACTTTGATCGGCATAGAGATATCTCAAGCCAGAGCAGCGCCTATTCGGCTAAATGGCTACTTGTTTTTGACGATGCGAATGACGCTTCCTCACTTCAGTCATTCTTGCCAGCATATGGCCCTGGCTGCGTGCTTGTCACAAGCCGAAGTTCCCTTCCGTTTTTGGGACTGTACTCCGAGATCATTGTTCTAGAGCCATTAACCATCCAAGAATCGTCGCAGATGTTAAAGAAGATGACAAAAAAGGAATGGGACTTCACAGTAATGAGTGTGCAGCTTGGTGGGTTTCCACCTGCCATCGCTCAAATTGCGGGTTTTATCATTGAGAATGACTTATCGTTGGAGGAATTTGGTGGTTTGCAGGATGAATTGGAGATGATACCCTGGTCGGATCTGAAACCTTACGACGGCAAAAATGTAGACACAGTTTGGTCCTCTTCTTTCAGTCAACTAAACACTCCAGCCCGAATAATGTTGCAAGCCATGTCATTCCTGGACCCCGATCATGACCTGAATCCAATCATACGTAGGTTGCAAGTGGTGAATTCAACTTGGGGCTCTCCGAATTTACTTGGCATTTTGAGAAGCCAACAAGAACTCTTAAGGCTCTCATTAATCATCAGAACCCTTAAGGGGAATAGGCATGACATGCGAGTACACAGGCTAGTCCAAGATGCCGTGAGGAAAAGAATGAATCGTGATGAATTTCGAGAAGCCTGGTCAATTGCAGTAAATCTGGTATATTCCTCTGTGACTAATGGCAAGAACCTTCTGCCTCACGTGGTTTGTCTCAAGTATTTCGCAACCGAAATGGACTCAGGAGGCTATTTCTACACCAACCGAGAATTTGTCAAGCTTTTGGCATGTTTTCCAGAGTAAGTCTTCCTCAAATATTCCCCCTTTAAGTAAATCTAATGAATATTTTAGCCAGTTTGGCGAAAATGAAACTGCGGTGGAGTAGGCTGCAGACCCCTAGTGCGTGTCAATCACCTCTCAGATACTTAGGGCTGATACATTCGCATGATGACGTGACTAATATAGCCAGAATATTCCACGGGTTTTGCTTTTCTGGATGACGGTTTTCTGGAGTTGAAAATATCAGTGCAGTAGAGTTGCTAGATTGTTTGACACTTGGGTAGTTCTTCCGGCGTCATTCAATGCCTAGTATGGTAAAGCACGACAGGTACTAAATTCTAGCTTATTTTTTATTTCTCTCTGTCATCTGGACATATTTTTGTCTTCTTTGAGTTCAAAGTATTTGGTTCCTATGATGGAAGTTGTAGGATAGAGTATCTAGTAATGGGTTCATAGTTGATCCACGCATACTGTGTATGAGGAGTGTGACTGTCACCAAGGAATGTGAGACATCGGTTGAAACACTTTCGAAATAGAATTAGAGATAATATTGCCATAGGAAGGAGATTATGAGTAAGATCCTCTACACTATTACTTTTAGATGCAATACGATGGTAGGAGGCACGAGTTAAAGAGCAGTTCGGTTAATGGAGGAAGACCAGAGCCGTTACCTTGGAAATAGCAGGTCTCTGGTCGAGAAAGTCCTGACCAACTCAAAAATACTACTTAAGTTGTACGAAAAAGGCATCGGTAATCAGACGGACAAACATACCCGATGCAGGAACTCTTAGAAGTACTAGATGCTCGCGAAGTGAATTCAAATATGGTGGTAGTAGAGTTCTAAACTTTAGACGCTGACTTTGGTACGGCGATTGATGTAGATATCATTTGCGTTGGCATTAAAGCTACAGTATTACGATAATTGATCAGTGGTGCGGAGCTCTAGCATCTCATGTTACACAAATGCAACCTGCAGGGCTTTTGTTCTTTCTATACTGCGTTGAGGATGGACCGGAGCTAAGGGCGGGTTGCTAGTTCGAATTAAAATCCTGTGAGCAACGGGGGATTGGTCGTCCACCGAGTCATTGACTACTTGGTAATCCATGGAGGGGCTGCAACATCGAAATGCAGCCTACTCCTCTCAATCACATATTAAAAGGTTCCTCTGGTTGCAGATAAACTAGTTTTTAGTATTTTTTAGAACCCCTCTTTCTCCTCACCCAATGGTACCCTCTACTACGATTAGCCTCATCTTTTACATGGCGCCCAAGGCCATCGTGCAAGAACACCACCACCATCGCTGACCTAAGAAGATCGTGTTCCCTGCAATCTTGGGGAAATGGCTGGTATCATCTGGACCTCCAAAGACAATCATCTTCAGAGGCTACGTCGGTTTCAGTGTTTTGCTGTAGGTGGAGTCCTAGTGGCGGTACCCATGATCACTCTCCAGCGCATCAATATATTAGGGAACAACTGTCTACCTTGTGTTCTTCTCATGTTCTTTGTTGTCCTGTCCCGCTTGTTATCTTTGTGTCTTGGAATAGAAGTTCCCCTTTGTGGAAGGCGATTGAATAATAGGGCGGGAGCTTACTCAGTGTAGAACGTACTACTATAGTTTCATAGAATACAACAAGGCGATTGTGCTTATTGTTTGTATGCTCGCCGTGTTTTGTTTTCTAGCAGTGAATGCTCTGATGTATTTTCTACACCTAAATAAAGATCCTGCATCATATCTCTTTCACATAAAAAATATCCCGGCTTCAATTTTAGACTTTGGAAACAAAGTATGAACAAAATGTATTCTCCTAGCATATGAAAGTAGTCGCAGTCGACCGGCTATAAATCAGTGCATGAGTTTATCACCAAACATCTGTCTATATCAATAGTTCTCGACGAACTCCATCTCCATAAAGATATCTCGAGTGTCTCAGAACTACCCATATAGAAAAGCTTTCACTACTGAGTTGAAGCTTCACGGATCTTCGATAGCCATGAATCGTATGAAGAAAGCTATTCGGGCTAGAGAGACACGTAAGAAGCAGAAGGACTCCGCAAGCACCGCACCAGTATTCACTGTCGGCGAAAAACGTCACATCCTCATCCATCTATACATGTTCGACATTGATATTGCGGACAACTACACTACGGAAAATCATAAGCTACGAGAATTCTACAAATCTTTGGCAATGGGAACGTGGGAAATCTCTGATATAACATGGGAAAAGGTAGCTGCGGAAATGAAACTCGAGCAACCTAGACATCTCGAAGGTGGTGAATTTTGGCACAATGACCCGTGGCTATCGACAGAGTATACCGCAGAACTACTGAAAGAGATGTGGTCGCAACTCACCTCTGATGATATCGAGTCCCTACATAGTTTCGGTGAGCTTGAAATCTCTGCTTACCAACATACATGGATAAACAGACCTCATTTATCCTCAGAAACCCAAGCTATTCCCGAACAATATACGTCTACCAGAGTCCCCGACTTTTGGAACGATGAGTTTTCAGACTTGGAGAGTTTCGGTGGAGAATCATCGAATGATGCTATGCCGACTGCTCTTTCACCTGGACCATCGAAAAGAGGCAAATCATTAAATACTCGTAAGATATTTACTCCAGAAAGTTGTGGCCAACCTATTGCAGCCAAAGGTTTGGCGGAACTAATGGATATAGGAGGGCCTGAAGGATGTTTAGTGAGTAGTATAGAAGATTCGACATTGCAGAAGCAGATGTCGGGCCTTTCGTTTCGTGATCGTATGGAAAAGCGGCATTCCGAAAGAACGAACAAGAGATAAGTTCGACTCTCACTTGTTGACTTGCGACTTAGGATGCGTAAGATAGCGAGAAGAAATGCGCGTGGACTAGTGGCGTTGAATAAGAGGGAGGTGTGCTACCACTCCCAATTCATCGTCTCTGCCGGTAACCTGACTTTAGACATAACCTTTAGGCTCTTGAACCATGCAGTATGTTCGATCTTAGAATAATATCCGTAGTCATCATTGATTGAGATTCTTATCAATTCTTTACCTATCACCCATCTATGTAGAAATAGGATTGAACTTTTATTCCCTAGCCACCACATACCAAATAAAATTATCATATATTCAAAAATAACCATCTTTGGTTTCCCTTCAATCCAGCTGCTATAATAATGAAATGTGCCCGTCCAAATCTCGTCCTAAGAAAACTCTTCAAGCAGCATCATCTCATATCTCTTTCCACTAGCCCGAATAGCTTCGAAACCAACCCTTTCACCAATTCAACCGTCCTCAGTCCCAAACTTCCCAAGATGTTTGACTATATGAGAAATCATCTCGCTTTCGTTGCCCTATTTGCAGAATACATCAAACCACATTATCAGTCAAAATTTCGGACTGCTTCTTCAATAATTTCAACTTCCACATATCAACACCTAATAAGTTAACGGTCACGTTATATTTCAACACTTCGACAATATGAGACCTTACCTTCTATGAGTTTAATATTTCAATACAAATATTCCAATTTTCACGAACATGTCGAAGAAATCTACAGCTAAATTGAATACCTCCGCAACATCACCATCGTCGGACACAAAATCCTTGTCGTCACCCCTGAAGCGAAGCGAGACCTCGACACAAACACCAGCATCAACATCGACATCCACCTCCACACAACAACACTCGCCATCACCGACCAGCAGCACCTCAAACAGCACCAAAAACCGTCCTATCATTTTCAGCAACAACGAAACGAACACCGCCAACAACCACCGTCTCCCATGCCTCACCTCCAGCACAACACAATACCGCAAATATACCACCCACGCCCTCTCTACCGCCGTCCCCCTCCTGAGCCGCGCCCATGTCGGCGTCGACTTCCACGCCCTCGACAACGCAGGGTGGTACAAATTATTAGGACGATGGTGCGGAAGTATCATATAGTGGCGGAAACGGAGGGAGATAAGCAGCGTGGGGAAAGAAAACGAGAAGGATGGGGGAAAGAAAACACAAAAACTCAAGTATAGGGGACGATATAGTGGGGTTTATGGGGAGGAGTGGGCGGGGAGGGGATGTATTCTGTGGTTGAGAGGGAGGAGGAGGAGAGGGGGGCTGTGCATCTGAGGGGAACAGTTTGAGTTTGAGTATGATTATTGGATATGAAATCATGATGGAGAGATTTTGCATTGGATCTGGTGTTAGGGTGGATGTATTTTTGGATTTAAGATTGGTATGGCTTTGTGCAGATGTATGAGAAGCTTTGGAGCATTTTACGCCACGGTTTTGGTTTTCGGAGGAGTTTTGCAGGATACCCAGCTTGCACAATCGAGGAGATCTTTTCAATTTCAAATAAATGACATCGACGATCAAATACATGTGTGGATGTAGGTGTGTGCGAAACGCAGGTCCCTCATGTGATAAAACTTGTGTCCCCTAGCTAGTCCTTAGCTCTATGCGTCTCGCAGAGCTGCTATGCATTAGGTTTTCACTACTTTAACGCGGTAGGGCTAGCTACTGAAATATTTTGTAATATGGCCTGAATTAAGCAACGCAAACGCCCGATCTAGCCAAACCAGAAACCAGAAATTCAATGTAGGAAGCAAAACCAGTAAAACCCAATACATGCGATGATATTGTAACGCTCTGTATATGACATGGTATATGTATTAATTATATTTAAGACCAAGACACGAGAACCTTCGCACCGACTTTTAGACCTTTAAACATAGGAAGGAGCGTCCCATTTAAATTTCGTACCAATGCATTGGCTTCCTGGCAGCCATCGACCATCATGACACTTGCTGACTAGAGAACCCCCATTCCCTCATCATGGTCGCGAGTGCGCTCAATTTCATTGGTTTCGTAAGAAAATCATCAATGCCCGCCACTTCCGCCGCTTGCGTATCTCGAAGGGAAAATACACCTGTGAGCGCTACCACACGGGAGCGGGGTAGTGGAGGTGTGCTGATGCTTTGTTGAAGTTTTTCGAGAGAGCGGATCAGCCGCGTGGCTTCGAAGCCGTCGCAAACAGGCATGTTAAGATCTGTTGAGCGAGGTTAATATATACGCGACGAAATGTGGATTTTATAAGAGGGACACATACCCATGAAAACAATATCGAAGCCCTCGACTCGTCGACGATAGGCTTCGAATGCTTGGGCTCCGTTTTCAGCACAAGTAATGTCAGTGAAATTGAGTTTGTGAAAAAAAGCTCGCAAAAGGCGTAAGTTAATAGGATTGTCGTCAACGCAGAGGATTTTAGGTTGTGACCCTGTTGATGGTGGTGAGTCGTTTGATTGCTGTTGAGGAGGGAGTTCGCGGTCACTGCTGGTAGAACTGAAGCCAGGTTTAGGGGATTGGTCGTTAATTGGAGAAGCCGGCGGACTCATTCCTCCATTTAATTGTTTAGGCATGGGGGTAATCTTTGGTGGTGTTGGCCGTGGCGATAAGCAGGCGAGGAGAGCTTTTGTCAGCTTGCAGGGACCAAAGGGTACCGTAAGTATTTCCATCGGTATTCCAGATATATATTCGTGAGGAGGTGAATGATTATGGTTGGCGATATCGCGAACTATGATGACATGTGAAGGTTTTCGATCACCTTCCAGACAAGGTAAATATTCGCGGTATTCGTTTTCATTGATAAAAGCAAGATTAACAGAGTCTCCAGTGCTGAAAGAATTCTTCAACCCGAACCACTCTGTAAGATATCCGTACAGTGATGTCTCAACCGAGCTTGAAGAAGTGGAGTGGAGTCCATGTAGCGAAAATGTGGGCTTCTTCAACTTTTTCAGCAAGGCTTGTACCTTGGCCACGTCGTCCCTCAGTGATGGATTTGTAGAATCGATAGTAGTTACGCCGGCAGTAGCTTTTACAAGGGGCAGCTTCACGGTCACTGATGTTCCACGACCGAGCTGACTTTGGACATCGATAATACCGTGGTGCATTCGCACGAGAGAATCCACAATGTGAAGCCCGAGTCCTGGAAGCAAATTAGTCAAACATCATCTCACGGTTTAGAGAGTGGTACAAACCAGTTCCGGGAGCAAGAGAGGATTCTTGAGAAAATGCAGTAAACAGCTTGTTTTTCAAAAATTCAGTCGATATGCCCTTTCCTGTATCGCAAACTTGCAGAACAACCATTTTGTCTGTTTTGCCCGAGTCTGACGGCTTGTCTTTGGAATCCTCTAACCGCAATGACACTCTAATATATCCGGTAAGAGTATATTTCAAGCTGTTACCAACCAAGTTCATGATGATTCGCTGCAGAGATCCCGGAGAGCAGAAGTAATTCCAGTCATGATAAGCAACATCCACAGATACTGTGACGGATCCACCACTTCTTGTCTTTTGTATCACTTGCATACTCTGCGCCTTTGGAGGTTGAACAACTCTGTAAAATTCATCCGAGATTGCATTGTGATGCATATACGCTGCGGCGACAATTGCAACCGAATCTTCACACATACGAGCAAGATCTAGAGGCAGTGATATAACTTCATCTCGGGTGGCAAGATCGGAAATACGCTGTCCGCTAGGAGTTGATGGGCTCTTCCGAGTCCGGATTATACTTCTCGCGTTCCCCTGCCCGGAACTATCCCTTCTTAAATTGTTAATCTGAAAAAGTCAGTTTTGCAATTACATTTGGCCAAGCAAGGTGCGAGGAAATGTAGCGAGATAATGTAGTTTGCGATCTGGTCGAGTGGCGTCGCTGGTCTAAAGATGACATGTGCGCGGATAGGATAAGGGAGCTCACCTTGGAGTATTCAAGAACATCCATCAAAGTCTCTTGAAGTACCCGGCCGCATGTCTCGATGGTAGAGCAGAGCTCAGCTTGACTACTATCCAGATCGGTTTCATTCAGAAGCTCTGCAGAACGTTAGCAAGGACTAAATTTACTTGGCCTCAATTCAGAACTGACCGGCCGAGCCCAGTATGCCGTGTAGGGGCGAGCGTAGTTCCTGCACCAAAATTAGCCAAAATCAAAAAAATTCTCTAAGAATACCTGATCACACTGCTCAGTCTGGAATGCTTCGGACGTTGCCCAAGAGTGCACCATTCCATGGGAGACAGTTTCGCTTCAGAGGTGTGAAACTTTGCTTTCCGACGGTAATCGAAATACGATATTTTGAAAAGAAAGTTAAACATCAACCACCATAATCCATGATAAAGAAAATAAACTACAAGCCTGAAGTAGGTGGACCAGTATAAGCGCACCGCTTGATGATGCTTTGAGCATGTGTCATTGTGAAGGTAGATTGGAATTGTATCATGGCGTAAAAATAAATCTGACTCACGTGTGATATACTGGATATGAAATCACCTTTTTGACGATCAGCAGCCGCTATGGATATTCTGTTGTACTCAATTGATACGCTGTTGAGAAATCCACGGACGAAAGGTTTCTCGTTCTCACATGTGAATACCGGTGTGTCTCGAAGTGATACCGCAAAACAACCCGCAATCGGCGTGCCAGTATCTGCTTCCAAAAGAGGTGCAAACAACACTTCCCGTGCTCCTGGGAAAGACTGCAGAACAATTTTTCGAAGTCTCTTTTTAGCAGAAGGACTCATTTCTCCAGATAGATGTAACTGGGAAAGCTGTCTCGAGAAAGTAGAGTCGTCTTCATTTTCCTGTAAAAAATCGCTCGTCTCATAGTCATCAAAACACCACAGCTTTTCTTGAGGGTATCTTTGGACCAAGCTCTGAAGATCCTTTTCACTTGGTGGAAAGCATAGGCCATCAGGAAGACTGTCACCATTCAATGAAGATGCTGTGGGCGATGAGAAACTTCGAACTTTGGCTACACCTGGCTCGTTGCTACGCTTGTCGCCAGAATTGTGATTTAGTGATCGATGAGCCGCAGCGGAATCACCATCTCCATTCACATGAATACTCGGAAACCCTCTTTCACCATGATGACCCAGAGTATCGGCAATCTTCGCCGAACCTTCTTTTTCAGCCTTCGGTGATTCATCAGCAAAGGAAGAAAATCCGACGCTCATATCGAAGAAAACAGTATAGTCCACGTCCAGAGACTCCCTGAGTAAGTTGGCAGCCCTCGATAGAGTAAGACTATGGGTAGCTGGTTTTCCAACTTTCTTCAATCCATCCTTGGGAATAGAAGGAGTAGAGCCAACAAGTAGGTTTTCTCTTGCAATAGAAAAAGGTGGCTGGATAATATTGTTCAATGATTGCTCGGCAACAGTAGCTAATGCTGAATCTCCAGTTATCAGACTGTTGGTCAAGTCACTGTTAGTTAAGATGTTTCCATTTGTCTGTCCCTTGTTAACCCCATGGTGCTCAGAGACGACATCTGCAACGTCTTTCCGCAGGATCGTACCTTGACCCTCGACTAGGGCAGCCAGGCCTTTTGACATGGTATCATTTCGTCGTAATTGAACACTTTCACGTTTCATTTCTAGATGTTGCATGACATTTTTAGCCATGACTCCTAGAAAATCAATCTCAAGTTTCGTCGCAGGCCCACGTGGCCGAGGATCAATGACGAAGACACTGCCAATTGGCATCCCAGTTTTGCTGATTAGGGGAGTACCAGCATAATACCGAAATTTTGGACCGCCTGCAACATAGGGCAGATTACAGAACCTGGGATCCGCGGCAAGATCGGGTACACTGAAACAAGCATAGTTGTTTGCTTCTGGGATAACTTCAATCGTGTGCTGCCATGGATATGTTAGTCGTATTGTAGAAAAGAAGGCGAGCGTTACCTACAGCACACAGTGCCTGGCTGCGAACGGTTCTGAAATCGTCAGATCATGTTCTTGTGAAAGTGACAGTCCAAAGTAACGTACCCACCACATCCCATCCATAATTCGTCACCAGGGCCAGACTTCGATGAATCCGATAGGTCCAGTGACTTCGTAGCTTCCGCAAGAAAATACTGTTAAGGTGTGAGTGAAATGCGTGTAAGGAATTACAAATGGAGCATTCCATACTTGCGCATTATTATCTACAACAGACACCATAGCCCTACTCATGCCAAAACGCAACGCGATCAGTTGCATCATGGCTGTCAAAGTGCTATTCGGACTGCGAAGTGGAGTACTTTCTACTGCGCCGGCAGACTCAGGTGCTGGGTTCCCACCGAGGATTGGAGGATCATGAGGGGATCTATTATAATACCGACGGACCTCGCGGATCCTCCGACGTTCCGAGGGCGACAACATTAGGGGCGGCATTTCGAGGCCGGGGCGGAGATGCGACTGAAAAATCGAATAAGTGTGCTTTTATAGAAGGTAGAAGGCCCCAGTGTTCGAAGGTGTTTCTATGAGAAGATGTCTCTGCGTCCGCCGAGAAGAAAGAGCGATTCTCGTGATGGAGTGATACACGTACATCCATCCACCAATGACGTTGTAATTCCAGTGGAGTGGAAACCAATGCAGTATGTGCAGGAAGTATCGTGACTGCGGAGGGTTTTTATTCGAGGGGTTCTTTACTTAAGAAAGGTACCTGGGTCCAATAACCCAGGGCCGTGCATAATCTGATACGTACGTAGGTATTCCGAGCGGGTCCCCGATGCTTAAAGGATTGTTGTCATGATGCAGGCGTGCGGCCAATCTTCCATCTGTGCGGCGGTTGGGACACAGCGAGGGAGCATTGAAGAGATTTCATTTCGCTAACTGTACCCTTCGTAAAGGTTTGAGGTTCCAGCGTCACCCTTGCCCCAGTGGGCCATTACTCGATTCTGTGCTATACAAAGCAAGTGATTGTTATCGAGGACTCTCCTGGCCAATTGAATTGAAGAAGAGCCTTTCAAATAAGGGTCTAGAGCTGCGCTTGAACAAGTGCTTGATCAAGTGCTCGATCAAGTGCTTGATGGATGGATGTCGACCCCCGCATGATTAGTAAACCTATTTCCGCATCTGACAGGTTGGGTTCCGTGTCCGTGCTCCGAGCAACGTATAAAGGAAAAGATGTTCCACTGCCTGGCAAGAGATTGCTAAGATATTGCTTTTTCCGGTTGAACTTTCTGTAATCTAAGCGGCTGTGTTCAGGGCACAGCATTGCTCCACACATTCCGCGGGTGGAATCCAATCTCGATCGTGGCACGAGCGGCGCTATGTATGGAATCGTCGCTAGAACTCAGCTGTATATATCAGGAGGCTAGAAGCTGTCGCTGCTCTATCTGAGCTTGTGCGTTGTGTCACCACACTGCTCACCTGGCGGCAGTGTTGATGATCGCCATCTAAAAGTGGCATCTCCAAAGCCAGTGCCGTTTGGCGTGATAGTTTGCTGTTTCGAACTCCTTCCGCCCTAGACGAACAGCTGGCTAGGAGAAGCTATTGCGCTAGACCCAAGAAACGCATCAACCAAATTAAGCTTCTTCTTTCCTCGACTTCCTTCTCCTGATGGCGGCGCGATTCCAATGAGCGGCACGAGTCGAAAAAGAAGGGGTTCACGATTCGAAAGCCTCGGAAAAAGCAAATGTTCATCCACTCTGGTAAAGGTCATCGACACTTGTTGAGACCAAGAGAACTCCGCTTCCGCACGGTTCGCATCGCTCGAAGTGCCATGAACGACGTATATAGAGAAGGCAAGCCAGTCTAGTCTCCCTAGTCATGACCAAGAATACACACTAAAACCACAAAACACCCATTCCCTTAAATAGACGCGTTATTTCAGCAAAGATCGAGGCTGTTCCAAAAACCAGAAAATATTTCCAATGGTTGAGATTCACCTGATTTAAGGGGCAATCTTTGTTGTGATTGAGAATCTAGAGGCATATTTCAATTTTTTCTTATGTTTCTTATGTTAAGAGTCTGTGAAGAACAGGAAGCAATCTGATATGGATTCCTTTTTTTAACCTTACTTTCTCGGGTGCCAGTCTTTATGTGAACCCCTGAATTGGAACTGAACTAATAAAAGTACAGACCATGAGGAGATCAGATACCCCAACCTTCCTGGCAGCGACACAAAGAAGTCGCTGTCCTCGGCGTCATCCTCGTCGTCGTCCGGCGGAAGGTTTTGTGCACGTGATAGGATGACTAAGCTTAGCAGAGCGGCCCTACGGCCACTACCGCTGACGCGAACCCAAGCTGCCTGAAGCTCGAGCACTTTCGCTGGTAACATCAACAATCAATCAAGCAGTCTGCGACCGGCACCGATATCCACCCTTCACCTCACATACCACACTTGCACCCTCAACATTTGATCCTACATTTCTGACCTCATTCAAAATGGATTCCATCGTAGCGCAATTCAGTGCGCCATCCTACCAGAAGGAAGCACCCGAAGAAGAGCAGTTAGAGCTATGCCAACCCGCTCCGGGCCTATCGTTAAAGTTCGCCATGCCACCAGTTGCACATGTATGTTAAGATCAGCTTCAAGGAAAGCAATCGTGGCAGATTGTTACTCTTTTACTAATAGGATTTATCTTAGCCATCAGCTTGGCTTCGAGCTGCAACGGACGACCACGCCAATCCAAACTGTCCCATCAAGATCGCCCACGGTACCACCACCTTAGCATTCAGATTCCAAGGAGGTATTATCGTAGCAACAGATTCCAGAGCAACGGCAGGCAACTGGATTGCAAGTCAAACGGTCAAGAAAGTCATCGAGATCAACAATTGTTTATTGGGGACAATGGCTGGAGGTGCTGCTGTTAGTTACAGATTCTACCATCTTAAATTCATAGTCAACGCTAATATCAAATGATCAGGATTGTCAATACTGGCTCGCATACCTTGGAATGCAATGCAGACTTCACGAACTCCGTCACAAACGTCGAATTTCTGTAGCAGCTGCCTCTAAAATCCTCGCAAACCTTGTTTACAGCTACAAAGGAATGGGCCTATCGATGGGTACCATGTGCGCTGGTGTAACACCTTCAGAAGGACCAGCACTCTATTACATCGACTCGGACGGAACCAGACTGAGTGGCAATCTTTTCTGTGTTGGATCGGGTCAAACATTCGCATACGGTGTTTTGGATGCTGAGTACTCGTATGATTTGAGTGAAGAGGCCGCTTTAGAGCTGGGGAGACGAAGTATCTTGGCAGCTACGCACAGAGATGCATACTCTGGAGGTTTCATTAACTTGTACCATGTCAAGGAGGACGGATGGGTCAAACACGGCTTCAATGATACGAACCCCATATTCTGGAAGACAAAGCTGGAGAAGGGCGAATTCTCGAATGTTACAAGCGAGCTGGTGTAAGAAAGTGATGAAAAACATGAGATGATGAGCGGAGCAATGATATGATTTCGTTAGATATGTCTCAACAGCATGGATGCGGGAGCATGAATGTTGGACTGAGGCCGTGTATACTATTCACTTCACGAGTGGTATTATCTTTCAAAGAAGTGCAATGTGGACTGATGATAGATAGAAAGTGCTTTCAGTGCGATATCCAATTTGTAATACTCTTACATAGACCCCACCAGGATGGCAAGTGCCACTTCGGGGAATTTACTATGAACTGACGATTGCCTAAGAAAGATTTTAAATATATCAGGAAGAGAATTTAACGTTTGTGTGGCCCTTTTTGGCGTGGATCAAGTTGGACCGCCCCGCTTGGAGAGGTCGATCTACGAGACTCCTGCGTCTCTAACTCCTCCTGCGTTCGCCTCCTTGCCATGTTTAAAGTTTCCATCTGCTCCCCCAGCGTCCTGTTTCGCTCCTGTCTATACCTCTCATCCTGATCAATCTCTTCCATCCTCCTCTTCAACCTCCGATTATCGTTACTTAGCGTGTTATTCTCCGTCTGCAAACGCGTGATATCCGCTCGTCGATGCGCCTCTCTCCTGATCATCGTGTCGGTCCGCACCTCAAGTTCAATCCTCATTCTTGCCTGCCCCTCCAATTGTTCCTGCATTCTGTGCGCCCTTTGCTCCGCTTCGAGAACCATCGTTCGCAATCGCTCGTGCTCCATTTCATACTGTCGGATTCGTGCCCGCATCGCCTGGAGCTCTTGCGTCTGTCGTTCATAGTCACGAGTCACATGCAGGTTGTCGATAAGTTGTTGCTCCAGCTCTTGTTCTAACCCGATGACCCGCCTTTGCATTTCGTTCGCATACGGGGGTGCGTCTACAAATGCGTGGTGACGTAAATGTTCTGTGCGCCAGATGGATAATCTCCTCCTGTTGAACATCTCGAGCTCGCGGTTACGGTCCTCAATCTCTCGGATGAGGTTTTCGATTTCTTCGCGCCCGTATGGAGGGCCAGGCCATCGTGGTGGTGGTGGTCCGAGACTTTCGTATGTCGGTAGAGGGGTTCCTGGATCGTAATGCTCTGGTAGATCGTCTTCATCATGTGAAGATTCTTCCATGGACTCATCCGATAATTCTTCGGAAGTGGGAGAAAATAAAGGGCGTGGAACGTTTTCCACGACCTCTTCTTTGATGTTTTCTTCCATGACCTCCTCTTCTTTGATGTCTTCCTTCACAACCTCTTCTCTGATATGTTCCATGGCCTCCTCTTCTTTGATATTTACTTCCCCCATTTCTTCGTTCCTTGATATTGTCGATGATACTTCATCTTGCACTGCTCTCTCGTCTTCCGTGAAGTAGCCGTTGTTGCTGTAGTAGTAGTCAACATTTTCAGAGATCAAAGGACTAGTAGGATCTTCTTTGATAATTGCATTTTGAACTACTCGCGGTGATGCGTTGTTGCCGCTAGGAACATGTACAGCAGGTGAAGGGAGACTGAAGTTATCAGTGCTGTCGATGGGTGCTGGAGGTTGGAGGCCACTGGGCTGGTGGGTGCGAAGCAGAGGCGATGCGCCATAAAGATCTGGGGACTCTTCTGGCTGGCCAGCCCTGCGCGGCGGCGATGCTCCGTAGAGGTCTGGCGACTCTTCGTGTTCTCTAGTGGGACGTGGTGGTGATGCTCCATATAGGTCAGGAGATAGTTCACGCTCTACTGATGGTGCGCGATAGAAGCCATAGTTTCCACCAGAGAAATCATCAGGATGAGGACCATGAATAGAAGGCGATTCTTGTATCGAACGAGGCGATCCCCAGTGCTGTGCTAGAGGGCTGGCGAAGGGCGAGATAGATGAGGTGGATGCTGACGCTGGACCGAGACCACCGCTCATAAATGGGCCGCCGCTAGGTGACCGTAATTGGCAGAAAGCTGGTGCACCGGAATTCAACACCAAGTCAGGTGAATCTGCCGGAGGTCGGTCGAAGCACGTGTAAGAATTTTTCCCTGGGTTATACCTTCGATCTGGATTGTCCTGCAATGATGTCAGTCTTTTAAGGAGTGAACATGAACGGAAGGGAATGTTTACTTCTATAATCATTCCGTCCGTACTAACTGATTGTGTACTGGAACTTGATGAGGAGGGTATATCTGTTGGAGTTGGAGCTCGAATGAGAGTGTTGTTCCATGGATCACGGAAAATAATTGGATCAGACTGCGATCACGTTAGTGGTCTGTGGAGTTGAACATGGATAGGAAGTCATACTACCGGCTCCGAGTTTGCTGATTGTGCACTGGGACTTGATGATGGAGCAGGTACATCTGTTGGAGTTGGAGCTCGACTCAATGACGAGTAGGAGCTGTTCGATTGTTCATATTGACTAGCTGGAGCAGACTGCGATGATGTTAGCCATCTGATGTGTGAACATAAAAGGGGAAGCGAGATATACCCCTACGCTTAGTCGCGGGTTTCCTACTTCGTGTTCAAAAGCGGAATAATTTATTCGTTCATCCTCGCCCCACATATTCCCAGTCCAAGTTGAGTTTGCGTGGAACCTAGTGGAGGGGATTCGTCCAGTGAAGTGGGAACGGGTCTCTCCATTCGCAGCGGGAGCAAAGCTTGCTTCGTAAACTCCATTCCCATAAAGAGTCGGTTGTTGGACCATCTCGTCATAATCGGAGGTTATATTAAAGTTTGCAGTAGAACGGGGAGTGAAGTCAGGGCGGTCTTCAATTTGGAACCTTATTGCAGAGAGGGTAGCCTGTTGGTGCATCTGTATTGCGTTAGTTTGATGTGGGCATCATGTTCTGAAAAGGTCAGCAACTTACCATGTTTCGGTGATAGCTCTGAAGTTCACGACAAGATGAGCAATCTTCGCCCTGGTGCTGATGTGGATATTGGGCTTGAGTTTGGATCGGGTTTCGCATCCCGTACGCAAATTCCTTCATACAAGTGTTAGTATCCAAAAAAAAAAACCCAAGATATTACGCGGATCACCTACAATGTTGAGCAAAGATGGACTAATATCATTTAGTTGACCGTTCTGTACAATATTAGTATCGGCGGCAACATTCGACGTTTCAGATATAACCACCATTGGCCTTGAAAAGTTGGCGGTGGTTGGTCGTGTGATGTAATAAGGGTCGTAGAAGTTCTGGTTCTATATCTTGATTAGCTGCCTTAACTCCCAAAGTGTTCAAGATGAAGCCTAAGATGCACTTACTCCGTCAGACATTGCAAATAACTTTGTTAGTATCAATACTAAGCCGGTGGGTCTCTTCGTACAAACGGATCAGAACAATCGATTCTAATCTGACACGAAAGGGTCGGTCGACTGAAGGTCGTATAAGAAAGGGAGAACGTCGAATTAACGAGTGAAGTGGAATGAATGAATCTTTTATTCGTCGGGGCACGGAATTATCAACTGGGCGATTCATTCATAGAGGAAGAAAGAGGAGGAGCACGGAGAGGAAGCGTGCAGAATATATTCGCCCTGGCTTCTCAGTCGAAATGAGAATTCCTCCAGTGGTGCGGCCTAGTGAGCCTACAACCATACTATCTCAGTCGAATTCAGAATTCTGGCACTGTGTAGTGGACATACTACCCACGCGTAGCGCGTCTCTATTCTCATTACAGGTGCACCATTTGCGGGAGCTAGACGTTAGTGGGTGCATTAAGGGTTCACGACAGGATTTTTCTGAACATATTTGCTGTTGTTTCGATTGAGTACTGTGTTTCTAGCGCGATAAGTGCGATTGTTCTTTTTAGTAGTCAGGTATGGCTTTTGAACCCTGGTGGTGCCAGTGTCGACGGTGTAACAAATTTTTCCTAGGCGTGTGTGAATAAGGGCACATATATTTCTGATTTCAGGTTCTCACTCTAATCGTATGTCTCCATGTCCGGTCTTTCTGTGTGCTTATGGAGCAGGGCCTATGTATTTCTGATGTCAGTGTTTCGCTTCATTTATCCGTCTCCAGATCTGGTTGTTCTGTGGTTGACTACAGCTAGTGAGAATCAGCCTGGTTGGTTGCCTGGCGCGTGTTAATGGTTTGAACAGCATGCGTGATCAGTAGTCGTCAATGTGATGGGCATTTCAGAGCAACTGGAGTTTAGGGGGGAAATAGTTCATTTTAGAAAAGTCGTTCATCATTCGTACCAAACTTGATGGCAAACATGTTCTCCAGCTAACGTGAGGAAATAAAGGTCTTAATTTTGTCTCGCCGGCCCTCTGCCTGCAGGACATCGTATGCTGAGAAATAATAATGAAAGGGGTAGTTTTGTGTACTTATAAGAAGATAATTGATAATCAAATCCGATTTGCAATCATGTCGTGACCTTGTCTGCAGGCTCAACAGGTTTTCTTCGAGCTTCAAGATATTTGTCAAGTTCGGTAGTTACTTTTGGATTACGAAGTGTCTCTGGGCGGAGAATCTCGGTGATCTTAGAGGAGTATTCCTCCAGTTGTTCATCCGTGAACTCTTCTTCGTATTCTAACGGCCCTACCCCAACCATGGGCTTTCTTTGCCATGCAACCGCAACTCCGAAGTCCACTTCAACCGGAACGCACTTGAGGGTCTTGAGGTAAGAGAAAGCACCATCACCTATGATGACATCTTTGAAATCTTGCTCTCTTGCGAAGATAACCAGATAGGAATATCTAAGTCTTAAATGTTTCGAAATATAACGAAACGTGTGGCCGTTGGTTGCGGATTTTGAGTCAATATATGTAAACATTCTCAATTCCTTGATGTGCTTGTGAATTGGCTATCGTCCTTTGAGAAAACTAAGTAAAATCCACTGCAACGTTCTGCCAAAGGACATCATTGAGGTTGTCGCAAAAATCCCTGCTGACATATAACGCTATTCTGATCAATCAAGATAACATTCGTAGTAACGGTCATCCTGCTCACTGCGAAGATACTGAGTCGAGTGCCTTGCCTCAAGTTGAACTTCTAGAATACTACGATCGTAAAGAAGCACAAGATCCACACAAAAATACAGAGATATATACTAAACTAATACTATAGGCATTCTTCTTCTCACAAGCAACCGAGTAGGCATCTTTGACGAAGCATTTAAATCCCGAAACCAATTGGCTCTCCGCTACGAGAATCTGACCGAAAACCAACAACGAAAAGTATAGGCAAATTTCATAGAACGACTTGGAGATATCTATTCGACGCCTTTGATAAATAATACTCCTACCGATTCGGAGCTTCCTCCTAATATGGAAGAACTTCGAGCAAACTTGTCACGACTCGCCAAATATAATATAAACGGTCGTCAAATCCGCAATGCTATCACGACTGCTCGTCAATTGGTGTTGTTCAAGAAGAAGTCGATGGGATACGCAGAATTGAAGTATATCATTGATATAGCTGCTAAATTTGATAAATACTCGGTGGACGTGCAAGATAGTACTTATACATCCAAATAATATTTTTTTTTATCTCGTCTCGGTTATACAGCTTCACAATCAACAATGACGCAAAGTCCGTCTTTTTCCGATTTCTACCTTGCATGCTTGCCTGCATTCCGCTCTTCCGCTCTTCCCCTCTCTACTTCCCATCCATACCTATCGCCCTTCGAACACGCGGCTTTGAAACAAGAAAATACTTTGACTATCTAAGTTAAGCATAAGAAAATTTCTCCCTTACAAAGTGAACTTTAATTCAACATCTCATTTAACAACAAAATGACCGAACTCCTCGGCAAAAAAATCGGCCCTATCGGTTTCGGCCTCATGGGATTGACTTGGAAAGCTGGTCCAGTACCTCCCCAGGAGCAGGCTTTCGAGACTATGCGCACTGCCCTCAAGAATGGAGGTATGTCATCAGCCCCCCTTCTCTCTCGTTGTCGCTGCCGAGGTGACTAATTCTTCCTCTGAACAGCCAACTTTTGGAATGGTGGTGATTTCTACGGAGGACCAGATTACAACAGTCTAGTCCTTCTGGAGAGATACTTTGAGAAGTACCCCGAGGACGCCGACAACGTCGTTATCAGTATCAAGGGTGGCCTGAATCCAAAGACCCACCAATTAGATGGCTCACCCGAAAATACACGCTACACTCTAGACAATTGTCTTGCACAGCTCAGGGGCCGTAAAGAGCTCGATATCTTCGAGTTTGGGCGTAGGGATGCCAAAGTTCCCCTGGAAGTTACCTTTGGTGTTCTCCAAAAGGAGTATATCGATACCGGCAAGCTTGGTGGTATTTCCCTTTCAGAAGTCAGAGCAGAGACCATCCACGAAGCTGTCAAACATGCCAAGATCGTCGCTGTAGAGGTCGAACTATCACTGTAAGCAGCCCTGACAGATGCCATGACACCGCGAAATCCTTGCTTACCACGTAATAACAGATTTGCCACCGATGTGTTGGAAAACGGCGTTGCAGCGGCATGTGCCCAATACGGGATCCCACTCGTCGCCTACTCACCAATTGGTCGAGGCATGCTAACCGGCCAATTCAAGAAGTACGAAGACATTCCCAAGGACTCACTAGTACTTCAGATGAACTTTCCTCGCTTCCAGAAGGAGAACTTCGATATCAATGTACAGCTGGTTGGAAAGGTCGAGGAAATCGCCAAGAAGAATGGCTGCACCACAGCTCAGCTCGCCATCAATTGGACAAGGGCACTATCGAGACGTCCTGGCATGCCTACTATTATTCCAATCCCTGGCGCTACAACCAAGGAACGCGTCGAAGAGAACAGCAGACAGCTTGATCTTACGGATGAAGAAATGGCTGAGATCGACGCTATCTTGGCCAAATTCACTCCCGTTGGCGCCCGCTACCCGGAGGCCATCCCAATGGACACATAAGCATGTACGTAGAAGCTGAGAATATTGATCGAGACACTAATTTGGAATTAGTTGATCACAGTAGTGGAAAAATATAGCACAGGATATTGCTGCTTCTAAGCCACTCAGATGGAGTGTATGTATTGTCAGGCCAGAAAATACCCGCCTTGTTAAGTCTGCTCTTGAAATAAGGAACAAGGGAGTTGAAAGACCCTACGAGGAATCCCTGATTCTCGTAATGTCTCGCTGCATTCTTATATATATATATATAGTCTTTACCAGAAAAGTTGAGGATTCGCAATGATTAGTTGCATATCAATCTTAAGTACCTTAGCAAGGTTAGTTCACACGACTCGAATCAAAAGTTTAGAGTAGCCATAATTATCTTCTGGTCAGCTTCTTGCACGAGTATAAAGCGTTGTCGAGTCAGTATGTGTTAGTGTTGGGGTATATGTAATGTACTTTTACTTCCTAACCTTCCAGGTACAGTAATACCAGCATGTTTAAGTGATGACTAATACCGGAAAAGATAGGAACTTGGTGTTTTTTTTGTCGCAACCGAGGGAACTGGCAGAGAGGTAATGATGTAGACTGGTGAGATACAACGCCCATTACCGGCTATCCATCACGTTTTAATAGGTTGCAAGGGCCGACTCTTATTCTCATTCATTTCCCAGTCTTATTCGCATTCATTTCCCAGTCAAGCCAACGATACCGTCGGTAAGCTGTCGAAGAACTCGGCTTGCAGAAGGTTGACATATCTAATTCTGGCTCGTCGAACATACAATACAAATTCTATAATGGTTTCGCCATCAGCTCATCGTGTACCGTAGAGCGCTATTCGGCTCGAGGATACTGCAGTAGCACTCCTCATATTAATGTATTTCTGTGGTGCAACCCCGATACTTTTCTCAATCTCTCTGTGGCTGGGAGACCCGGGCCGTAATCTGCACGGCTTCTGCGCTTGCTGTATTCTAGTAACTGTATTTGCCTCCATTATGTTCTATCCGTAAGTGCAGCCTGTACCCATTGTATTTCGTCACTTTCCGTAACGTGAAGGAATATTTATCCCCTTGAAGCGCCTTGTCCATACAAAAACCGAACGACTGCTAGTTTCGGGCCACTGGGATCAACAACAAGATTGCCCAGTATCATATCCTCTGGGAGCTCTGTCACCAGAGTGACGCATGTTTCTACCCAAATATGTCGAACTCTATTGCAGTGCCCGACCCGAAATAAGATTCGTTAAAAAAAGAATTCGAAAAAGTCGATTCCTCCATTCCATCCTATGTGCTAGTCATCTCCATAAGAGAGAATGACATGAATCGTGGCCTGGTCTTCAACCATAACGCACTGAAACTTCTTGCCCTGAGAACATGACTGAGTCCGTGTCAAAATTGAGTGTTTATATTGTTGCATGTCGGAGTCATCGTCATCGGCATTCAACGGGGAACGTTGAGTGTCCTTTAGCTGAGACTCAATATGTAAGATCTTGGTTGAGGGCGGTACGGCGGTTATTGCTGGAGGGGTATCCGGTAAATGGAGGGATCGCCTGCGCACCATAGGCGCCGAATCATGTAATTGTAACTGCATTATGGACGGACAACAGAATAATCGACGAGATCTCGTAGGTGAGACTTATACCATGAGAGAAAATCGAAAGATTGATATTTGTTCAAGGCTGAGTCTTCGTCGGTTTTAGGTGGATCATCGATACGTATTTTATCCAAGCCATTTGAGCACAAAATATAGTCAGGGTGAAACATCGCGTCTGGATCCTGAAGTTGAGCATGTCAGCTGGTTGGTCTTGGATTTCTGGTCAATGGCCAGAGATTTTCCGGATTTACCTACTGTGTGCCACAGCTTCACTCATCGCAAACTCTACAGAAGATGTTGGCAATCACCGGCGTGTCCTCCAGCCCCTCTCTGCAACCACAACAGATGTTGGAAATGGCCAGAGGTACGTAAATATGCTGCTACAGCACCTTTTTAATGTAGGTATTGAAACTTTAATTGTAGCTCCCATGACTTCTGCAACACCCCATCTGTTAGGCCCGTTTTAGACATCTCAATACTTAAGCAAGAAAGCAGAAAGTCAACGTACCCAATCAGGACTCCAGCGTTGTTTCTACGATCTTTATGTTAAAAATACCGAGAGAAGTAGCAAACTTAGATCGATGTATGGCTACAAGATCTATTCAGTTCATCGATCATGAAAGACGGAGTGCGTTGCAAGAAAATCATATAGTATATCAATTGATACGATCTGGGAATATAAGCTTTGGAAGCTGAGTTGATGATGGAAATTCTGATTGTTTCGGAAACTGCCACGATAGTAAGGTTCAGGCGAGAAGATCGACGGTTCTAGGAGTGACTAGAAGGATGTATGCCTCCAATATAGGCAGATGATGAAAACCTGACTTCATCCATGGAAACGTAATTATCCAAAAGGCACGAATTCCTGGTTCCTCAAATGAGGAGGCATAAACGCGGGATATGTAAATGGTATGTTGCTGTAGTTCTTGCATGATTTCTTGGATTCCTAAGATCATGACACCTGACCATCGCGCGTCAATGCTAGCGACTTGTCCAAATATCAGACCATTAAAACGAGAAAGATGGATATGAGGTCTGCTGTGATTATGATATCCTTGAATCACGCCCTGCGGAATGCAACCATCAACTTGGCGTCCATGGTAGAAGTTGTGGCCCAAGGTACGGGGATGCGCTATGCGCTGTGGTCAGATTTATTATCCACCGGATAGTGGGTTCCAAATCCATGTGTGGCCATCATAATAGTGGATAGTGGTGACCATATAGGCAGTCACTGGTGCAACATGTAAAGCGTGTCCTATATGAGGTATGTATCACATGCACTAGTGGTATATATGCTTGAGTGAGGGACTGGAGCCCGTCCTGTAATTGGTGGATCCATTCTAGGTCAATAATCCAAGGAAGATCCAGCTAGTCCATTCCTTCCTAGCGGTTGAATGAGAGTATGGTCCTAAAACATAAAAGGAAAACATTTTGATACTGTTTTCCGGCGGAGGATATATCCATGTATCATAAAAAACATCCAGTGAAGAGAAACTCGGCGGTACAGACAAAGTAGAAGTAAGTATACATCCATCGGAGGGAAAACGTATTGACTCTCAGAACTTTTTTCGACACTGGTATACCGGTAATGTAGACTGTACAATAGTTGCTGAGATTAGGAGCCCAGAAAACCTCGATGACTTATCCACTTTTCCGCGGAGAGCATTGGAATGATTGCCAGACTATGATATTGTAGAGCGATCTTGGCCAACAGGTGATTCAGGAGATCCGTAAAAGTTTTGGTATTCCAATGGATTGCCAGGATGGAAGTCCGTAGCTGGTATGAGACAATGTCTTCTGGAATGACCTAAAATGCTGGATGTGGATTTACAAGCAGCTTCGTGTTTGGCAAACTCGGCAGTTCCAAGGCTAATGTCGCTATCCCGATTGCTGTAGATTGAGGAGGGTGGTCCCATCTTATCGAAAGCATAATATGGCTCAGTCGATGATGTCCTAAAGTTTGTTATCCCAAGTCGCTTGGGCGTTCTTTTCTTGATCGTATCATTTTGAATATGATCATTGCCCTGCTCCTGGCAAGGAAGATAAGGCCTGAATTGAGGATGGGCTTCCAAAATCTCATGCAGTAACATTCTCGCAAGATCGAACAATGTAGGCAGGCAATACAAAGTAGTCATGAGGTACAGTGCCACGGAAAATGAACTCCATTGAATGATCTGGGCAAGCGTCACACCATTTGCGGAGCTCACCATCATCAGTAAAGCTGCGGAAGGTAAAAAGAGTGGTCGCGCGAATCTATCGAGGTCAGTACCTTCACCGAAATAGAGTTCATTCAGTCAATAGCGGGGACAATACTTTTGCAAATTTTTCCTATTAGTTATCATGGCAATCACGGCAGCGACGACGGTCACGAGTGCACCACTGACAAGGTAAGTGAATGATCGCTATGTAATAGTAGTCACCCACCAGTAGCCAGCAGACGCAGAGGTTTCGGATTCGAAAAGGACTTTTGTCGCCATGGCGAGAAAGGACATCGTCCAAAGGGAAAGACCTGGCAACCTTTCTTGCAACATGTTCGCCATCATTGACCATCGAGTAGGGTGAATAAGAGACGTTGAGTTAGAGCATTCAACCATAAGCAAAAGAAATTCGAGCCGGTACACGAGTATATAGTAGCTGACAATACAATGGATGAAAGATATCAGCAATGAAATGTATGGGGATCGAGGAAGAAGAGTCGGAAATTTCAAGTATCGGGAATGAAAGTTGTGAATGGTGGGTGTTCGCCGTTTATACATATCAAGCTGGTGCAAGTAAGCTGCATGCACCCCACGCTATTGTGATCTGCTCGCAAGATACTAGCACTGAAATCAGGAATCGGAGACGGAAATAAGCTGGGTAGAGTTGGGTATTGATGCATGCGGCAAAAGCACCTGCGAGCTCTTGCAAATCGGCGCTCGTGATTGTGACTCGGTGTGTGAATGCGGTTACAAGAAAGCAACACGAGGTAGCCTAACTACTCCAAGGCGTTAGAATCCCGCGATCGAGAATCAGCCTTGTTTCGGAAATGTAATTAATTGGATGGATAGTTAGTTCTACCGGTGAGTGCTTTTGGTAACTGCAGTCATACTGCGGTTGGGCGTCAGCCTTGCAAAACGCCTACAGGCGCTTCGGAGCCTAACTTGTAAGAACAGCGAATCGGATCAATTCCAAGACACAATCATCCTTTGTCTGCACAAGCATGCTCGGTGAGTTCTTTGAGAAATCCATGAAAATAGAAAACTTTCTATTTGAAGATTCACGACCAAAGAAGTCACAACTGGCTGTGCCCGACAGGATGCAAATGGTTCATGGGGCTCTATTGATGAATATAGACCTCATGGTAACCTGTAAAAGCTCCGAAGTCGCATATAAACTCATACAAACCTAAAGATTGCGCTCTTCAAGTTGCTCTGGTCATATCCAAGCCTACTACTATGTATTCTGAAGTGAAAAGTTCATTGACTCTTTGCTCCTTTGAGGGACATCAAACTCCAGCTATCGAATTAGGACTCGATGGGCTGTTTTCCGACTATACCCCCTCCTTGTGTGCTACACGAGACCTGTCGATTGCATGGGAATTGCTGGTAGTCCCAATATCAGCAATCGTCACTACATCGTACACGCTTCACCATGAGCATACACGAGTCAGCAGTTCCCCCATCCAAACATAGCTACAGCTGATGCCAGTAAACAGATCAGTCTTATACGGACGGGCTATGATGCATTCGTTTTCCACTCAGAAATATTTGGTTTTGTCCTAAACCCATCGCCATTTCTACTCCTTGCGTCGTGTCTCTTCTTAGGGTGTTCGATATCTTCCTTCACGTATCGGCGTAAGGAAACCGACCACCTACAGCCCTTCGTTTTTTCGCTCGCTGTTTCGATGGCGGCAACGATAGGATTTGGGCTTAATGTAAATATCAACTTCATTATGTTGGGGCTCATTCCATGGGCAATGAACTTCGCAATGTTGTTCAGCATTATCATTCAATGGTTCATGAACCGAAGAATTAAGAACGAAAGTTATGAATATATGAGAGCTGTGAGAAAGTACGAGATCAAGAAGAGAGCAGAATGCTGAGCCAGTCCAGATGGGGCGGCGAAAGGGGGAGCGGGAGGGCGTGATGTGAGCGTGAAGAACTTCTGAAGGGTCGCAGATGCTTTAGTAAGTACCAAACTTGGAACCTATAGAATTAGTGTGAACTGATGATACCTCTCGATCATCAGACATCTTGATAACTTGCAACGGGCCCTTGTACTTGCATTGTACATGTGTCTAGACTCCGTGAAAGGACAAGGAGCAAAGTTACAACTCAGGCCAGATTCGGTAGGATTGGAATTCCGAATCTGCAACAATCTGTCTTGGTGAACAATTCACTATATGCAGAGTCCTTCCATCATTTGGTCGCAGAACTACGTACGATGATGGTTATACTTGACACTTTCATATTAAAAACATGAAACCCCTTGGCAATATTCACAGTGAGCATTAGAGCGGTCCACACTGTCCCAGAGAAGTGCTGATCACTGACACCATGTCCTCTAGTATAACAAATTCTTGGTCGTACTGATTACTGAAATTTCTCTCTTTTTATAAAAATGCGATACAATAAAAAGATCTGACCGTCTCGTTTACATAAGTAAAGCGGACGATTGATCTTCGACTATCTCTACGTTAGCGAACATTTTGCATTCATGGAAATTATTTGAGAAGATATTGGAAAGTAGTAGGATTGGCAAGGGGAAACACCGACGCAGTGGTTGTCTAGTGGCTTGAATTAGAAAACCCAAAAATATCATCCAATGGTATTTCACATCTGCTCTGATACTTTAGCTATGTACCCACTGTAGTGATAGGCCGCATATGCAGTGATCTGTTTGGAAGTGAGCAGTATACAGAAAGGGCTCATAATTCCAAAGAGACCATTTGAGTTACCTCAAAAGCAGTTGCAAATATGATACTTGCCGTTTGTCTTTCATTCGAATGCAGGCATTCAGACACTGAGAAAATTATCTAAAAGTTTTGTAAATAGGACATCGCTGATGCAACAATGTAAATTGCTGAACAGATCATACTATATTCTCTTGGAACGAATCACGTGGCGCGTTGTCGAAGACTCGAACATAGCTCTGCAACGCATTCCATGGAGTCATGTTTCCATCACAACTAAGAAGGAGAAGTAAATGGTCGTTGTGGAATGTGCTTACTGATGGAATCTGAACAAGTTTTGGGTATACCACGAATTTATTCTATGACTCGGCTGCGATCTTCATCTTCTCCAATGTCTCTTCTGTGCTTGATCCGACTGTAACTTTATCGGCGTCTTTCCCCTCAACGTGTCCATCTGGCTTTGCGACAACATTCTGCCTTGCAGCTAGTGCCGCAGCTTTCCGCGCTGGATCAACCTCCTTCTTAACCTTCTTGACCTTGACAGGCCCATCTTCTGGTGGATAGGCCTGTAATTGAACAGTTTGCCATTCTGGAGATGCCTCGAATTCGTCTCTGATTGGTTTCAAGAGCTCATTGAGATGAGCAGTCAGGGCACTTTTGAGGAGTTGTGGCGTGACCTAGGAACTTGATTAGCACTGTAGTCAAATAACGAAGAATGATAAAGTACTTACAATATCTGCTGTGTAATCTTCCTTCAACTTGGAAATTGACTCGTAGACCAACGGTTCTTCTTCTCTCCTCTCAACAACAAATTTTGGTGTGCCACCACTCTTCAACGCGAGGGCTCGGAAAATGACATGCTCAACGAATGCAACTACACCGTTTCCTTCCACTTCTTTTGGGACACATTTCGCCTTCCTCAGTTTATTCGATACAGCCTTAGGATCGTCAAGTAAGTCGATTTTTGAGTCTGCGTCGCTTGCGCTCATCTTTGCAGCCTCCCCCAGACCCGGAACCATTGTGTTCATTAAATGTGCTCTAATCTTATACCCTATCGTCGGCAAGTTCTCCATGGCAAAGGTAAAGATCTTCCTTTGATCCACCCCACCAAACTGTGCATCCACATCTAGGTATTGTTCGTCAAGAGCCTGCATCAGAGGATAGATCAAGCCTCCAAGTGTGGGATCGTCGGTTTGTTTCACAACTTCCGCGCCCGCTTTCTTAGCAACCGCAATTCTGGTGATACCCTCGAGTTTGAATCGATCCATTGTGTATTCTTTGCTTAATTGGTAGGAACTTCCCAACACAAACTCCAATCGGCCAATGTCCACCCCAACAGCTTTGAGGGCAGATTTGATAACGTGTTCGTAGTATTTCGCTCGGTATTCGACAAGTTCGAGAGGTGCCTTCATGTTGTCCAGGTAGCCGTGAATGTCTGCGAGCAGAACCTTGACCGTACAGCCTGCCGCTAGCAGCTCTGCGATCTTCATCATAGGAACAAAGTAGCCGCAATGAGGTCGACCAGTCGTTGCTGTTCCCCAGTAAACCTTGAGAGGTCGTTTCTCCTTTAAAATTACATGGTCGATAATTTCTGGATTGAGAACCTCGGCGAGATTGGATTTGATGAGCGCGATGGACTCTTCAGGACTGATATTTGTAGCCATGATTTCTGAGTGTGGGTGGGAGTCACAAAGGAAAGTCGAAGGATGCCGGCTTGTAAATCTCAAGTTGACTCATGGGTTGCTGGTGGGAGGGATATTTTTGGCGGGGTAACCTTAACCATACTTCCGAGACTTCGTAGTAACCGCTCCCTGCTCACGTGCGACGGCGTGGAAGAGCTGATTATATAAGCAGGGTTTCCATTCACCAGATTACGAAGTATTAGAACTAACGTTATGTGTCGAAGCATAAAGGCGGCGTGGGCGGATATGAGATCAGACTAGTCGAGCTTCCTGTCAATTATTCGTATGCCGTCTAAAAGGTTCCAGCAGGCGAGAAATTGTATTAAGATGGTAAAGATTGGCGGAAGTATGCGATCTAGAATACAGAATACAGAATACAGAAGACAGAATACAGAGTACAGAGTTCAGGGTTCAGACTTCAGAGTTCAGAGTTCGAGTTCTGGTTTCATTTCCGTGTCGGTTCCCCCGCGCCCCTTACCCCGGATTGCCAAGTAGTACATATACATAGTACAGGGAGAGGCAGCGGCGGTCGCCCATTTTTTCCATCCCATATAAAGGAAGTTTTGCTTGTGCAGTGACCTAGATCTAGATCTCGATCTAGAAGTGCATGATTCCATGATTCCATGATTCCATGATTCCACCAGGGCTGGGAAGTGTTTTGGGACAATTGGCAAGATCATATCCACATGGGGCGTGGTGTCAAAACCAGGGGCACAAAGTATAAATGCATTGGGGTGTAGCTTGGGCGTTATGCTTTGCTCTGTGTCTGACTTCTGAGCCGTTCTGCCCCTTCTCCGTTCTGGCAGATTGGTCCAAGTCTCAGAGCGACTGATTGTTGGCGGAATAGCGTGAGAGGCGCGAGAGACGTGAGAGGCGTGATAGGCTCGTAGGCTCGCAGGCTCATAGGCTCACAGGATAGAGTTTGCGCTGGAGGATGCTCGATCCTCTGTTTTCCCAGCCCCGGGCAGATGTTTGACTATGGCACGTCTGGTTTGCGACATCCTCCAGCATCCACCTTGCTTGCTCGACGAAGGACGTTTCTTTTCCCATCGCGCCGCTGCTTCGTGCTTCGCATGAGATGATTAATGCGAGTTTGATTACGGCTCCTTGATATTAGATTACTGTAAGGCTACTGCATGCCAGACCGGGCCATGGACCCGGCTTATTCTACGAAGCATTCTTATTCCACCACAACCACAATGACAAGTCCGATGAACGCACAAGATGATGATTCGGGCCGTGTAATAGCGTCGAGGTCGCTTCAGCTGACATCAAGACATCCATAGCCCTAGAGGTTCAATATTCATGCCTTGATGGTCCCTTTGTGGTCCCTTTATTCCTGAGCTAGTGTTGCTCCCGACAACTTCGTGCTCCACATATGTTCAATTTGACTTGGGACAGCCATACGGAGTACATCCGACTTTGCGAAATATCCAATCAGAAAAGACTTGAGAAAGACCTGGGCAAGTCTTGGGCAAGTCTTGGGCAGATCACGTTTCGATCGTAAATGAGAATATTATACTACACGCATCGCAAAGACCTACATGGGTGTTACGGTACGGTTAGCCATCTAGCAACCAATCTAGGACATGAGACAAATCCCGGGATGTACCGACGGCACGTTTCTGCAAAAACTAGGGCCGATTGCTCAACAACATACCTTACCAGGACGAGCAGAATGTTGCGAACAATACTTCCGTAGCTTAAACCATAATCCGGGGTCGCGCTGCTCTTGGGAAGCAATCCATAAAACTCAGCATGGATCCATTCCTTGACGACTTTTTGCTTGATGCATATCAAACCCATTCAGTCGTTCCCTGGAAGTAGAGGAAGCTCCCAAACTAGCAGTAGCAGTACCATCAGTTGCGATGCTCTCGTCAAATCTCTCTTCCATCTATTTTGAGTCAAGTTGGTCAATACTGAGTAGCATTGGGCTGGTCAACGTCTTCATTGGTATCCTTGTTATCGGCATCACACGGCCTTCCCCTATAACCTTCGTTCCGGTCGTGGTATCGGCTTGCAGTGCTATTGCGGATGGATTATGTTATGTTGTAAGTGCTGATTCTGAATGATCATGCCATGCGGCATGATACACATTTACACCAGGGCAGTGACTAATTATAAAAGGCATTCTACCAAGACGTTTCTACGGACACCAAAGCTGTAGCGTCAGTATTTGCGGATCTTTTCTGGCTCGTATGTTTGGTTCTTGCCCAAAATCCGACGGAACACTAACAGAAACATCTTAGATTCAAGAGACGGGTCTGTCAATGTATAATTACCAAATCTTGATTCGGATTCTCCCCAATCGACAGCTAAGGCTCTTCAAGATAGTCTACTGGTTTTTGATATTGTCAATTGTCTCCCTGAAGATGCCTATCCTATGTATGCGAGTCGAGGATATAGCTGCTGGTAACCTGGCGCATTCCCATCTGATTAGTCGTCTGCACATCGGGTATTTCTTGGGCATTGCATTGGTAGAGATGTGGTCATCATATTTCCTGTTAAAGAAGTTCTTGAGGGCAAAAGCTATCTCGGAACATATGGATGCTCAAGCGGGGTTATTTACGTATCTCATGAGGAGCACTGAATTGCGACTTGCCGGACTCTCAGTTATTGGTATTTCTCGAGCAATTACCTTTTCCTTTCAGACTACGGCCCAATTCGCTGTGAATGTGACCGGTCAACTCGACCGCTTCGTTTACTTTTTGGAATGCATCTTTCCCATCGTCATGTTGTAAGTTTGACGTCGAACACTATATCAACTATGATACATTACTAACATTAAGTAGCATTGATATCCTTGCCGCCAAAACCGTATCGAATCACAACAGCAGTCCACGAAATGACTATAACCAAGGTAAACCGAAACGTCCATCCTACGTGCTGCAGCCTCAGAAAACTTGGCCTCAAGATCATTCGACGGTAATTGAAAGGGCCCATCTTGAGCAGTGGGACGAAATGAGCAGGCATCGATCAAAAAATGGCAGCATTCCATCCCGACCAAGTTCGCAGGATAGAATTGTCAGGAGTGATAACCATCTAGAAGATGGGCCTATACATCTATAAAAGTATTTTGGTTTTCCTTCTGGCGTTGGAACATATACCCAAATGTGGCGTTAAGTTTGAAGGAATAGTGCGTGGCACAAGACGGAGTTACATGGCGACATCGAATATAATTTATTTTTGGCATGAGCCAAAACGAGTGATTGCGGTTGCTTGAGTGACATGAAATTCTGAAGGCACATGCAGAAGGATATGTAACTGAGCAAGTGATAACTGTAGAATGTATCAAAAATTCTACTTTATATTTTGTCCAATTCCACCGGGACTTCAATCTTTGGTTTCACGCGCACGACTCATCAGAACCAATTCCACTCGTCTATTTGCCCTTCCTAACCCACTCTTCAACCTTTTCCCTACCTTCACTAATCTTTCCGTCCACAATATTATACGCTTGTTTTGAATGGACCCTAGCCATGTGCCAAGCTCTTTGAACACTCTCCCGAGTTCGAATGTGCCCATCCGCAATGACTGGGAATCTCTTCTCATACTGCCATGTCAAATCTGCCACATTCCTCATGGTCACTGGCAGGACAACCCATCCTGCACCAATACCCACGAGCGCAGGCACTGCAGCTCTCAACACGATGTTCCTGTTGCGGGATATTATAGAACCAGTCATAGCAGCAACCAATACATAGATAGATCCTGGCATCAATTTCTCTCCGGATTCGGGTGGTGGTGCGAGAGAAGCGATCGTAGATGTGAAGCTAGATTCGAGATTGAGCGCCGAATCCATTAGCTCATTGAGTTTGTTCTCGGCAGCGACCACATGCGCATATATGAAAAGACGAGTCTTTCCTATCTGTACGGCGAGTCGATCGGTTGGTGTTGGGGATGAAGGTTTGCTTGAGATGGCATCTGGCGCGGGGCTTCCGGAAGGAGGAAGACTCTTGGTGGGAGGAGAGGGAGGAAGGGCTTCGAAGTCGTCATAGATAGGTTTCTTGCCCTGCAGAGTCTAATTAGCATGCGGTGCTTGGCAACCTTGCAAGCCTGTACATCACATACCTCTATGTTTTCGGGTACTTCAGCGTGCAAAGGTCTCTTAGGAATTACAGCCATGCCGACGAGGGCCGCGCCGACTGCTGCGGGCGCAACGGACTACATGTTGTTAAAAATAACTCGACGTAGAATTCCATGTACTGACCTGCCGCAGGAACAATCGTGATGCCATTGCTCAATCGCTGTTCAGTGCAATTGAAGTTTATCTGCGATGAGATCAGAGGGCTGTTGAAGCTTCTTTGTTAGCTTCCGTACCTTGTTCGTATGATTTTTTGTGCAACGACACGTGCTTTATGCTGTGCTGCTTACATGCATAAGTTGGTGCTATGTATGCACAATAATTATGTAATGGGCACAAGTTTTTACCTTTGGCATAACCAGAGCTTCGGAGTAGACTCTGCAACACCTCTGCAACAGGAATTGATCTGGAGTTTGTGTAAAAGCTCTGTCTAGGACATGTTTAAGGTCGCTACTCCTAGGCCCTGGATCTGTACGAGATGTGTCAAACGACAGGTGCAATTGCACCGACGGGTTGCAACCGCTTCAATACAATACAATGAACCTCAACCGGTACCTGTTGATGTTTCTGCTCCCGGAGCTAAACATGACGATAAAATACTGAGACAAATCTTCGATTCTCCGGAGTTCTGGAGAGACTTTTCACAGTCTTCGCACACAAACTACAATGGTAGCAGTGTTGGTCTATTTCAAAATCGATATCTCACGAATCCGGAAGGTTTCGAGACATTTGCGAACACGAGTCTACAAAGGGCAAGAAGAATTGTGGAAAGAGTTCTGCGCGCATCGACATTGGAAGAATACAAGAATGTGGCGAGGGATTTGGATCGCTTGAGCGACCTTCTATGTCGAGTGATTGATCTCTCAGACTTCGTGCGGTCGACGCACCCAAGCGCCTCGATACAAGCTGCTGCGACCAGAGCATATGCCAGGATGTTTCAATACATGAATGTTCTGAACACTACTACCGGTCTGGATAAGCAGCTTGAGATAGCTATGAAGACTCCAGAGATCGTGGCACAGTGGACAGAAGAGGAAGTAGTTGTGGCAGACATTTTGAAGAAGGATTTCGCAAAATCTGCCATTGATCTTCCGCAGGCTCAGCGTGAGCGCTTTGTGGACCTCTCTCAGGGAATTAGTGAAATTGGACAGGAATTTGTCGATACAATGGCCCCGGCTCAAGCGGTTTTGACATTTCCAAGCAGCAAACTCAAAGGTATGGACCCGCTTCTTGTACGGGAGCATACGAGACGGGGACAAACCACAATACCCGTCATTGGTCCAGCAGCTGCAGCTGCTATGCGTACAGTTCAAGATGAAGAGATTCGCAGAGAGATATTCATGGCCTCTCGAACCGCGTCCAGAGACACAGTACATAAACTTGAAGAACTATTGACCAAAAGAGCAGAATTGGCCAGACTTTCTAGGTACGATAGCTATTCACATATGGCGTTAGGTGATAAAATGGCCAAGAACCCAGAATCGGTTGGTCAATTTCTACAAGCATTGTCAATGGATAACAGGCCCGTTGTGAAGGAGGAGATCGCTCAGCTACTCAAAGCCAAAATGTCGAACCCCGCCGCAACCACACCAGTTCTGCAACCTTGGGACAAAGATTACTATACTGCTCAAGCGTTAGCTTCGGCTCGCTCACGCTCACGCAACTCTGATTTTCTTTCTGCATTCTTTTCACTGGGAACAGTTATGCAGGGACTCTCTAGATTATTTACCCGGCTTTACGGAATACGGCTTGTGCCGCATGAAACAATGCCAGGAGAAACATGGAACTCAGATGTTCGCAGGCTCGATGTGATTTCTGAGACTGATGGACATGTTGCTGTATTATATTGCGATCTCTTTTCCCGTCCTGGAAAGTCCCCAAACCCAGCTCATTTCACCCTTCGTTGTTCCCGAGAAATCACAAACCAAGAGTTGGCCGAAGTCGCATCATCTCCGAATAATGACCTGTTTACTACACCAGAAGAAGCTGCCAATGATGGTATGGCTACTTCACGTGCTTCTGGGGTGCTGAAACAATTGCCGACCATAGCTTTGATTTGCGATTTTGTCACTATACCGGGGATGTCATCTCGTCCCGCTTTACTCAATTTCAATGAAGTTCAGACGCTTTTCCACGAAATGGGTCATGCCATACACTCCTTTCTTGGACGCACCTCTCTCCAAAATGTCTCGGGTACACGATGCGCAACCGATTTCGCGGAACTGCCATCGGTTCTTATGGAGCATTTTGCGGCGGATGAGTCTGTCTTGTCCCTGTTCGCTCGTCATTACGAGAACGACCAACCTCTACCTTATGCTATGGTTGCTGATAAACTGGCTCTTGACAAGCGTTTTGAGGGCTCCGATGCTGAAAATCAAATCATTCTTTCGATGCTAGACTTAGAGTATCATTCCTCGCTGCCTCTTTCCTCGTCGTTTGACTCCACCGAAGTATATCACTCACTGCAGCGTAAACATGGCGTTCTTCCTGTTGATCCACCAGGGACATGTTGGCAAGGATTCTTTGGTCACTTGTTTGGATATGGCAGTACTTATTATAGCTATCTGTTCGACAGAGTTCTGGCGAGGAGAATTTGGCAAGTGGTCTTCCAAAATGGTGCTAGAGGGGGTAGTATAAATACGTCTAATGGCGAACTGATGAAGGAAGAAGTCTTGAAATGGGGTGGCGGTAGAGACCCATGGAAGTGTTTAGCAGGGGCACTTGGTGATGGTCGTGTGGAGAGCGGAGGTCAAAGGGCAATGGGGATTGTAGGAAGTTGGGGAGTGAAGGACTGATATCAAGTCTGCCTCTGCCGTAGATAGCATGTTATTTTCAAAATAATATATTCTGCCTATCGGTTTATGGTAAGATCGATAATGATCGGCTTCTGTCGCCGACAGATTTAACTTCACAACTTCACTCAATTTGCCGCAAATCTCCAGCATATCCCAATTGTGTACAAGTCGACTAGGAAGTCTAATTCATTGCCATTCGGGCAGTAATTCTCGTACCAGGGGATCAAATTTTGCTACTTCCTGCCGAAATTGTACGGCGGTATCTCATCGCTAGCGAAGCACACGTGAGGACTTCTCCGTCGATTTGTCTGCTCCACAACCCCCCGCATAGTTCTTTCCCATCACATGATTTGGTTGTACTCTCGCAGCGGCATGCGTCAGAACTTGGTCGTCATGATACTCTTACAGCTCATAGCATCGCAAGGCAGGATCTCGACTTTGTTGAACCGCTGTACAGTACGTTCATTCACTTTGTTCGTTGTAGATATCGATCCTTTTGCAGTCACATTTTTACTGCTCATAGTATACACACGTTTCATGCATCAAAAACTTATCTCAAAGTAACATGAATACCATGCATGCATTACGAAACCTCTTTCTTACCCACGCCACCATCCATCATATCTACAAATCTTCCTAATCTCTACAATTCATACCTTATATATCCACCCTCGATTCCCTCAGCAGCCCATTCCCTTTATGCTATCTCTCCTTGCTCTCTCTCCCCTTTGTTGCCAGCCCACTTCATCTAAACATACTATATCTCCATCCCTATCATATCCTCGAAACATACCCCATCAAAGATCGATATATCCGCGATCTCTTCGTAGTCGTCAGGAACCGGCGATGCTAGGAGATCTTGCTCGAACAATGAATCCGCTTTCGTGCCTATCTCTACCTGGTCTTGTATTTGGAACTGGGATTGGGGCTGCGGACTCGTCCTCGACGTCGCCGTGTTAGAAGTTGGTGTCGGTAGACTGGTTGGCCCGCAGGAATTCGTGGGTTGGGTGTATGAGTTGTGGTTGGGCGTGAATGTGAATGTCATGGCCTTGGAAAGTTCGGCTTCTGGTGCAGTTGGGAGCTGAGATGGTTGTGTGTCATATGCAGAGTTGATGCACGTTGTGTGCGGAGTCTCGGGGTGATTTAGAGCCGGAGATGAAGGGGATGGCGTATTGACACTGTTGCCGTATGAAGTATCTGGTTTGAGATGCTCTGCCATTAAATCTTCGAACGATTCATTCAGATGTACTGTGTCGAAACCCATGTACCCTTCAACTGGCCGAGATGCTTCGGAATTTGTGGAATCCATGGGATATAGCATATCTATAAAGTGAGCTGCCAGTGCAGCTCGCCCTGGAATCTCAAAAAACCTTCCAAGCTCACCATTTTCCGCTTCGGCTTTAATCCCTACTTTCCGCTCGTGGTCGTCCGGATTACTGGATCGGTCTAAGATCTTGCCAACTTTGAATTCCCAAAACACAACCAAGAACACCAACCTGACTACTTCTAATGCTGTTATCCCGCCCATTCCTGTTCTGAACTCCCCTTCTTCCCTCCATCTCCTCTCCAACATCGCCTTCCATTCTTCCAAAACAGTCCTCATCTGTGCCTCCAACGCTCTATCTGAGAAAATACACAAATACTGGAACTCGCACGCCAAAGAGCTATAGTCGCGCGTTGTGATGCGGTGGGCCCAGGGACAGAGATCAGGATCGAGGTGCGGGAGGTCGAGGAAATAAGTTGAGATGAGGTCCCAAGAGAGGGGTTTGTTGCGATTCTGTATTTCAGGCTGGCGATCTGAGATGTTTGGAGTTTGCGGTAGATGTGAAGTTGAGAATGACTGATTAGAGGAAAACGTCCCGTTATGTCGAAGAATGAGCAGCGCGCCAAGTTCGAAGGGCGTCCATTGTTCGGTCCAGGTATTTTGCGGGATGCCCAGAGAAGGTGTAGGATCCGGGAACTGACATGTAGGCGGGACGTTGGACGCGTTCTCAGAAGTCATAGTGGTTGTTTGTAAAAGCGATATATCCATTAGATCGGACTTGTCGCGAAACTATGGTGCAGAAAGGACTGTGGGTTTGGTATTTTCGTGATAAAAGGTTCTTGGAAGACTTGCACTGAACAATGGCCAGAGGCGAAAAGTATAGGAGCGCAGAGTTTTAAGAGCAATTTTATATACAAAACCAAAAAAGAATACGCGTTCTCTGCCGTAGGACAGCAAGATGTTGTCGGAGGTGGACCCGCGAAGAGTGACTCCACTAACAACAATTCACTGTATCATGCAGGCAACAATCCTCTTGCCCATCAAGAATCGCATGGGGTAATCACTTGAACGCCCGATTCGCATCATACTTGATTGTGTCATTATTGAATTGATTAGAGAAGAGTGATTGTTCAGTTTCACCTTGCGAAAATCGGAGGCTGTTTCGTACAGCGAATCAGATTGTTGGTTGGAAGTATCCCATTATTGAGTAGTGTGAGTAGGAATTCTTCAGATATTGTGCAATAGGACTACAAAATCAGATGAAAGCATCTTTCGTACAGTAAAGGACTTGATTACCTGATTCCGGTGAATCTTATACTTACTTATACTCAATCAACCCCCACGTTGTTTCAGAGATCTGCTCCCCTTTTTAGGCGAAACCTCATCCGACTATTTTACACTAGCTTTCAGTTACCAAACAGTCACAATATGATTCAAAGCAATAAATTACCGAATAAGTGAATATCAGATCTCTCGCAAGCTAAGATAAAGATATATGTATTCGGAGTGGATTGGAGAATAGGATCGAAATGAACTACCGACTTTGTGCACGGAAAGTGAATTCAGACAACTCTCTCATGCCAGTTAGGACTCAGTCACATAATATCTCATATAGCTTCTTGCAAATATTAAAAGAACAAAGCACAGTCCTTTTTTCGTCAGCAGAGTTTCTAAAAACACCAAAAACAATGTTTCTTCTCGGCAACGAACCTCAAGATTTTTTTGTTAACTCAACTTGCCAAACTAAACTCCTCTCCATAAATCTCCCCAAGCTCAACACTGCGCAAAGGGTTGTCCCAGCTAAGCTCGATAACCATCCTGAGAATCCCCAGATCGCTGAATACGTAAAGGTCCTGAGGTTTCCTACAGAGTTTCCCATTAGGAATTTTAAAGGTACCAAAATCCCATTTCTAAACATACACTGGACTGGGTTTTTTTATAACAGAAGAGATTGACGTAGAATTAAGACCATCAAAATACGCCCAAAAAGCACTCGGCTTTATAAATAAAGAGATAAAATCGTGGTCTGAGAAATATATTCGTATGAGAACGGAAGGAGAAGCCGACTTCTGACGGCGTGCCGTTTCATAGAACCGTTGAAATTATATGGTCCTAAGAATGGCAGGTTAACGTAGATGGTGAACTGAAGAGGCACTATATGGGTACCGAAGTTCATTAAACATTCGGAAAAAAGCGGGTTATCTATCTCTATACGTCGTGTTCAGGATTCGAATGGCTCCATCGCCTCTCTAAGTCTATGATAGGAGCCAGATACTAGGAACTGACTAAGTGAAATCCCGTCACCTCGTATTCTTTGTTCCCAAACGCTCCCCGTCCTTATATAACCTTCACCTTCACTACATTACCTGGCTTAGGAGCTGGAACGATCTTTTCAGACCATGGCTCCACAGCCTCTTTCGTTGTCTCATACAATTCAAGATTGCATCTACGTACCAGACCCACTAACCCAAGATATAGCTCCGCATAAGAAAGATTCATCCCCAAACATTGCCGACTGCCTTTAGTGAAACTAACCAGATACTTAGTCAGCGGCTTTTCCTCACCCGTGTGTATTTTGACTTTGGGCGGCTGTCCAGTAACAGGGTCGGCAAGCCATCGTTCTGGGACGAATGAATAGGAATCGGGAAATATTGACTCATTGTGGTGAATGATTGGCGTCGCACAGGAAATCGGTGTTCCCGTCGGGATGAGGTAGTATTTCCCTGTTGTTGGATCTGTATACTCGAGGGGCTTATGTGGAGCTAATCGGGGAAGATGTTGGACCACCCCATATGAGAGCCGAAGTGCTGCCTAGAGTAAGACAGTGTTCATAAGTTGTATTTGGGTTTCATACCTTCTTGTGTGACCGCAGCGAGATAAGGCAGTTTTTCCAACACAGATAATGATGGAGGAGAATTCTCATCTGGGTATACCGAAAGAATCTCCTCTTTCAACTTTGAGAGAATGCGTGGCTGATCCAATAAGTGGAACATTGCGACTGTTAAAGTATATTTTGTTGTCTCGACTCCAGCGCCTACTACTACCTGTGCCTCGTCATGCAGTCGCTCCTCGCTTTTCTCCTCTGGTGGTAGATCAGATAACATTATCTCGTGAAAGATAGTAGAATGGGGTGTTTCTTTTTTCGCATCCTTGGTCTCAACCATGACCCTTCTCAGCTCTACTCTCAGATCCTTCGAACCGGCGAGAATTAGTACCTCTCATATCTAGTAGATAAAACCCGCTTACCTGTAACCACACCAAAACAGATTTTGACTTTTCCGGCACAATCTTCATTAATACCCAATGTGGTAAAGCAAGTATCGCATTTATGAATGTTGCCAAAAAATGAAACGACATGGTCCAGTGGACTGTGTCGAGTAATTCCGCAACGGCTTCCATAAAGTTCGAAGTAAAGTTTTCCGCCTCGCAGTAATTATGATGATTTCCAAAACAATATTCCATTACAACATCTGTTGTGTAGCATGCGAAGACGTCCCCAAGATTGATGACCTTATCCGTCCCTTTGTACTCAGTATTGAAACGATTGACGAGGATATCAACACGAGATTGTATGAAAGGTAAGAATTTTTGGATCTGTGGCTTAGAGAAGAATGGATTGAGCGCTGCACGACGTCGACGATGGAGGAAGTGATCGATAGTCGATTGACCGGATAGAGGCACTGTGGGAATAGAGGAATGCAAGCGTAGCTTGTCTCGCCGGTCAGTCGTATAGATTGTGTCGTAGAACTCGGGATCACTGATATGAAGCTCGGTAGGGTTTATTCGAACTATCGGGCCTGCTTGCTGTTAGTAGATATTAGAGATAGTTTGTCACTCTAATACACACCATATTTTTCGTGCCATTCGGGAATCTTGCGATAGAATTTTCCGCCCTTTACTATATTGTAGTATGTCTCATACCATTCGGTCGCAGCCGTCAGTTTGGGTCCCGGAAAGCCTGCAAGAGGACTGAAGTAGAGTCTGTAGATAACCAGACTAAATGTATATATCACGATAGCTAGGATTGCTGTCCAAATGTTGGCTGCGCACAAAAAGTCGTTAAGTGCAACGATAATACCCATTTTCGCGGGTAATTGAACGGCCTGGCAAGTCTTTTCCAACCAACACAAGAAGAAGGGTACTCATGGAAGATATAGTCTTCCCTTCCCGAAGAGCCATACTTGGTGCCATTGTAAATTCTTCTTTCGCCGTAATATTGCCAGCCAATAACCATCAATGGAAGAGCCACCAGCGACGTGGTAAAGTCTCTACCGGTACATTGCTATTAGGCACAATGTTGATCTTGACCGCGGCAAAGTTGTTGTCGAGAAAAAATATCTCCATCCGTCGGGAAATCCGTCATTTGTGGGCTGATTGCGCAGATATCGTCGATCATTTGCTTTTCCCGGAAAGTGCGCCGCATACATAGTTCTATGCATCTACCCGATAGAGGGGGAACGGGAAACGGGAAACGGGAAACGGGAAACGGGAAACGGGAAACGGGAAACGGGAAATAGGAAGCTGGTCGGGTAAATCTGGGAATATCTTCATAATGGAAGGGAAACCACCGTCCTCACTCGTTCCAGCTTCGCCCTAAAACAATCGCCCTATCAACTCATCCACGCCGAATCCTAAGCGTCTACTAGCGCATTGCCGACCTGCTAGACGCGAATTCTCTTTCCCTCCCAACATCCCGTAGATAGAAATATCTCCGGACACTATTCAGCACCGTTCTGATTGGTCCACATTCCGATGTTTGATCGGGGCTTTTCTCATACAGTACAAACAGCCCGTGCTACCAAAAACTCAACCTCAGCCGATACTCTCCCCCCCCCCCCCCCAAACCCCCAAACGAACAAAGGTTAATTTAAATATGCTCAGCCGTAACCTTGCCGTCGATCGTCGATCTCCCGTCCTAACCAGGAAGACGGCGTTCTTTTAACTCTTCCCACCCCCCGCTTTCTCTTCTCGATTCTTGGTTCCTTCCTCCCGCGCCTTCTCTATCTCCAGCTTTCACCGTCTCAGAATGTTGATTGCCATGGTTGTTGGCTGATACCGGACACCCGGACACTAGGTAGCGGGCTAGTGAAGACGTGAAGCTTTTTCCTTTTGGCCTTTTGTTTCCCCCTCGCCTGCCCTCTACTTCTCGTCGATAATATTTGGTAGCCGTCCAAGGTATATACATACATACGCACGTATATTCGTTTGTTTGCTGCATTATCCTCTCGTTTTGGATATCAATCACAAGGAACTTCACCATGGCACAAGAACGAACCTATTCTTTCGAGAGAGTGCGAATGTTCATCGCTCTGTTTCTCGTATTTACAAATTTCACTCTCGCTCAAAAAACCTCCGGAACATCCGTGGAGACTTCTCCATCGACAGAAACTTCAACGACCGCTTCAAGTACTTCGACACAAACTGCCGTGGCTGTACCAGGCTCATTGAACTACGAATATCTTGGTTGTTACAATGAAACGACCAGCGTCCCTAACACAGCTGGGTTACGAGCTCTATATGGTGGCCCCGCCGAGGCCAATGATACCATGACCGTGGGGATGTGCTTAAAATACTGCAAAAGCAATGGTAAACAATATGCTGGATTGGAATATACACGGTATGTATTCATGTATCCATAACTTTTCCCATGTACTCTTCACTCCCACCTTTCCTTGCTCCCGCATGTTATTTCCCAAACCACAAGTTGCTAACACACTGCTCAGCGAATGCTATTGTTCATCTTACATTTCCTTCTATTCCAGGCAGGTCCCAGAATCCGATTGTGATCTTGCATGTCTGGGAAACTCAAGTCAGATATGTGGCGGAGCATTGCGCTTATCACTCTACCAGGCAAAGAAAGATGCAAAGGGTCTCGCACCAGTTGCCAGAGGTGAAATAAAGAACAAAGCCGTATTGGCTCTTGGAGTTGCTATTGTTGCCCTCATGATCATATGTTAGGGGATTGTTTAATTATGGAGTGACTACATACGACTAAATCATGGCATGTTTATGGGTTGAGATCGGGGTTATACGGCACCAAGGATCGGATGGAAACCTGGGAGGCGCTTGGTAATGGATTAATGGGTTGATACTGGATTCGGTGTCAAAATGGTGATTGGGGTATTATTGTTTTTCCTCTAAAGGAGCTGAAGTAAACATGGAGTTGCAATGGAATTGCAAGGTTTGAACCAAGCATTGTATGTATTTCGGGAATCACTGCAGAGCGCAAGGTAGCTGCAACACACTGTTATGGATTACTCCATCAGCATCTATAATTACATGAATTGTTCTTTATCTCATTCACACTGGGCCTATTTATGCGTGCAAGACGGTCCACCAAAAACATATTCCTGGGCTACAAAATTCCGCCCTTGGCTCGCCAGAGCAACTTGTCTTGAAACTTCCCACAACAAACCTCATGAGGAGGACCGTAACTTGATTGATTTACTGAAATCTTATCCCCGCACACTGACACAGATTTTCTATCCCCTGATACCGCATCAGATATATGTATACCTTTAACATAGTGTAGTGTAGTAGAGTATAGTGTCCCAGCTATCTATCATCGGAGGAAAGAAACGAGGAACGAAGCCAGCATAAATAAGTAAAGTAAAGAAACATCCCGCTCGCGTCGATTTAGTGTTCTCAATTTCATAACCCCGTGGTCTATGGGTCCAAGGGACTATAACCGAGATGTACAGTACAAGTAAAGAATGGAAAAGGTTTATGTGGTAGGGGAGGTAGGGTATGTGGTATAGTATACCGGCTGAAGGAATAAAGTTGGCTATGGGAAAGTATGGAAAGAAAAGTTTGGGTGATGTGAGGAGAATGGCATGATATGTGTGAGTGGCGTGTGGGTGTTGGTTACCGGGGATTTAGGAAGTTGGGTACGCTAGTGTTGGGTAGGGTAGGTGTTGGTGGGGGGTTTACAGTGAGGTAGGAGATATGTGGTGATGAGATAAGGGAGGGAGAGGGGTGGGATAGGTGGATGGATAGGTTGGTAGAGGGTATGATACCGGCGGTAGGTTTAAAGATGTTTTATTGGGAAGCACAACTCACGTCGGTTATACGCTCAAGTTCGGTAGGTAGGCATATAAAATTTACAGCCAACCTATATTCACATCAATGAAACCCATCCACCCACCCATGGATCACCCACCCTCAAATATCCAACCTCCCCAATCCCCTTTCTTTAACCGCCTCCTGAATCTTGACCCTAACATCTCTAATCGCCTCCCTCCAAACCTCCCTCCCCACCCCCTCTCCCTCATTCCCCTCCACCAACCACCCCAACCACTTCACCACCCCCGCCGCCTTTCCCATATCCCTCTCCTCCACAACCACCCTCCTCAAGTACCTCTCCATTGCCCCCACATCATCCGGATGCGGTCCCTCCTCCTCAAACTCCTTATACCACTCCCTTATCGTCTCGCGTAGCTCCGCCAACGTACTTAATTCCTGCGTTGTGAACGTCGGTCTTTTCGGTTTCGGGGGAAGCCGAATGTGGCGAGATCCGAGAGGCGGAGCTTCAGGTTTTTTGAGCCTTTTCACAGTAGACGTCACTAGACCGCCGCATTGTTGAAGACGTTTGCGTCGGTGCTCGGCCATGATTTCGAGACGCATGTCTTCGGGTAAAGCGGATAAGAAGTCAGGGTCAAGCGTGTCAGTGTCCTTGGAGTGATCGACGGAGCTCTCTCTTGTGCGGGGCTTGGAGGCGAATTTGGATTGCTGAGGACCGGTGGGTGGTATGGGTCGGATGAGAGATTTTGGGGGTCGACCACGACCACGTTTCTTGACTGGTGTGGGAGGTGGCCTTCCTGTGAGTGTTCGATTCTTCCGCGGTGATTGGGCTGAGAGTGCTTGAGCACCAGAGGGACCCGCTGAGGGACCAGCAGAGAGACCGGCGGAAGCACCTCGGATTTGTGGTTTGTAAGAAGCTAGGATTTCAGCTTTCATATCTTCAGGGAGGGCATCGAATACTTCTGGGTCGAGCTGCGATGGTAGAGGTATAGATTGATGGATTGATGGGCTTCCAGGCCGAGAAATAGTCGCTGGTGTTGGCTCTCTTGATAAGGAATGACTCTTGCCTTGGGCTAGCAGTTGGGTCCTTATATCTTGTGGGAGTTCATTTAAAACATCAGGGTCGATCTGAGATGGAATTATAAATTGGGTTCCCATCATGTTGAGTTTCCTTGCACTTTGATCGCCGGCGTTATTCCTAGCAATGATTGCTGCAGGATGAACGTGGGTTTGCTTGGCTTTTAACGGACTGCTTTCATCAATAGGATCCTCAGCTTCTAATGTCTTGGACGCTGATTTGTGCCTTGAAGGTGTAGGAGTATGGATTATTTCATCCAGACGTCTTTGTTTACGCGGTGTGCTTGGTATCTTGCTTTTCCCGCTTGGCGATCCTATTTCATCAACGATCGGATCCTCAGCGACCTCTTTGTTTAACTTCGATAGAGCTGGGGCACCAAACTTAATCCTTCTTTGACTCCCATCTAACATTGATCCATTGCTGACTTTTAATGGTTCAAGCTTTGTCATTTGAACCCCAAGCCCACGGAGCTCTCCAGGAGGGAATCCATAACTTCGAAGTATTGAAATAGCCTCTCGTCCGATGATTTCAGCATTGTTAGTAGCCACTCCAAGAACTATGCTTTTGTTGAACGTATCGCAGTTTCCATGACCTAAGAATTTCGGCGGATCAAGAGGTGCATCTGCTGCTTTTCTCATAATTTTCATGGTCAATTGTCTTCCTTTCACTCGCTGATCAACCAAACGCCGTTGCAATTCGATGCAAAGATTCGACACGAACTCCTCTGCTTCAGATTGGGAGATAAATCTTATGCCCCAATTGACTTCTGCTGATACAGATTTTCGTACAGCTTGTTCTCCTACCCCCGTCTTGTCAATCCCTCGAGAATAATCCCAAATTCTTTCTCCTGTCTTGGGACCGAGTACGGTCATGAGCCGATCTTTCGACAGTTGTCTTACATCTTTGACGAACTTCACACCAATATCTTCGAGCTTACTACCGATACTGTGCGCCACACCAGGAAGATCTTGTACGACAAGATCGCCAATGAAATCAAGAATTTCTTCCGGCTTGACCTGGTATTGACCAGCGGGCTTGGCCTTCCGAAGGGCCAGCTTCGCAAGTAAAATATTACCGCCTATGCCTATAGACACAGCACAGCCGGTTTTCTCCTTGATGCGTACCCTAAGCGCTTCACCAATCTGGTCGGCCATTTCTTGTTCCCGCCAAATACTGCCCTCTTTGATACTAAATCCATCAGTACCACCAGCAGGTAGGCAGAGCGAGGTGACGTCAATGAGGGCTTCATCCACGCTAACACTCTGTACGATACCACCAACATCTAGAATTGCATCGTAGAATCCGTTGCTAGCTTCTTCATATGCCGGGAAGTCATAAGGTAAAACTTTGATATCTGGACATAGTTTGATCGCATTCTTCATCCACATTCCGTTCTTTACACCAAATGCACGAGCTGGATAATTGCAACTGGCAATTTCCGAGCCCGTGCCATTGCCATGAGCAACGACAGCAGGCTTGTCCACAAATTCGGGAGCACTTTTGAGTGACACGGCACAGAAGAAGCTGTCGAAATCAACATGCATGATGTATCTTCGTGATCCGGGCTTGCGCTTTGCTGATGGCTTCTGAGAAGCGGACTTTTCTGACGCCATTTGCTGAAATCTTGCTTTAAGCTCAGCTTTCCATGTTGACAAATGATGTAGTCGAGATTCAGAGTAATATTGTTTGATAAAGTCTGGATTTGCAGTGGAGGATTTTCTCATGTGAGGATCTGCTAATAGTTTCAAATTGTATTCCTCGGCCGTCATTATCTTGGGTTTCTTAGAAGCCGTCGGAATGCCCTCCACTTCATGGGACCGTTTTCTGCCATCTCGATGACACGATTCCTTGGTGGGAGTAAGCTCTGAATCCGAAGAAATCGGTGACACTTCCCGGGATATTTGCGCCACAATTGATCTTGGAACATCCCGGCTCTCTTTTGCCGTTACTAGAGACTGCAGAACGGCTTTCCGAGTCGGACTGTTGATGTTTGCTGCATATTTAAGGGCATCCTCCAGCGACGAGGACACTTCAAAACTACCAGCTGAACTCATGGGATCTTCAGTTTGAAGTTTGTTGATCGGTGCTACAACTTCAATACTATCCCGAGGCTGATCAGCGGGCGAAGATCCTGAGCCTTCTGGTTTCTGGAACATGGCTTTCTGTACTTGAGTTGTAGGGGACTCAGGGACATCATCGTCATCAACAAACTCTGCGACATTCTTGACTTGATTGATATACCAGCCGGCATTGGTCTGATCGCGATAACTTCTTTTTGGCGTGTTCGACTGGCTGACAACCTTGCCGTCATTGAATCCCAGTACTCGTTGACCAACACCTTCATCAAGAACACGATACGAATCCCAAGGTAGGCATTTCCCAGCGTTCACACTATCTACTATCCACGCCGGTTTTACGATGCGATATCGTCTGAACTCGATGGCTTTCTTTGGTGTAAGGGTGGACGCGATAATATGAGTGACGGTAGTTTTGCCATCCAAATACTGCATGAAACCTCCTCCATGGCTCACAATCAGATGATGAAGATCGCTAAGAGAAGGTTGAGTATAACCATTGACATGCGCAACGATGCCGCGGAAGATGGTTGGATTGCCGGTTGACGATGAACGGACTTCCGCATCCAAGTTCTGCAACTTTATCTTCTTGCGACGGAAATAATCCGTGAAGCCTCCGAATTTCGAGCCTTCGTACTCCTCCCCTTCTTCATTTTGGAAAGTGTGCGACTCGATGCGCTTCCGTACGGATTCAGAATTCTTCTCCAAGCGGCTACCCATTTTTGACGTCGTACTCGCTCCTGCGCACGAAAATTCTCATTAATATCAGCCGGCTAGCACAGCAACACCGCTCAGCTTCATTTTCAACCCAAATGTGTACGACACGAACGCCGATGGCGAAGGGATCTTTCGAATGGAATCTCTAGTTGAACCTGATGGAGTGTGGAGGTCTTGCGATAAGGGCAATCGCGATGATCTTGTCTTGTCGCGTGGCGCGACTTTCTGAGGCGCCCTTTCACGTGATGATTAGCTGCGGTAAAAGCACGGACCTCTAGCCTCAAATTTTCTCGACTTCCAAGATTTTGTCTGCAGCTGCTGGACAATGCATTCGCACCAATTCATGAGGCTTTACTCGTATACTCTGATATGCATCCGTAAACTGTTGAAGATGCTGAACACGCTCTTATATCTCGAATATCAAGTCAGATGTCGATGGACATTGTTATGTCTTTCATGTTAACTGTTGCTGTGTCGCGCGGATTTTTGAACGGTTTCTAGAACTAGCTAGTTCTAAGTACCGATCGATGTATTTTTAGTATCAAGTCGTCATCGATCATGTCGGAATTCTCTGATGATGCTGCTTACACAATATCGACACATCCAGAATAGAACTTCATTTTCTTTTCGCCGCAGAGGGGTTTTATATATTTGCTGTTTGCTCACCCTATTTACCCAGTTTCTACTTCACTGCTCGTCGTAATTGAGTTCACTCACTGTCTTTTGAATCGGAACCACTTCCTGTCATCCGCACCCTTAACATGCATCCCCGGACGATGCCGGGTGTCTCCCACGAAAGGTCACCACTCATACAGCATGAAGAGGCTGCAGACAGCAAGCAAGTCTGTATCTACGTGATCCTCGCGTCTGATATCTATTGACGTTGAACAGCTACTTGAATTCTCCAAAGACGATGACGCGAACCCCAGAAACTGGTCAAAATGGAAGAAGTTGGGCAACATAGCTGTGATAGCAACTATGGCTTGTATGCTTCAATTTGATCGTTGCTGGATTCATTGTGATTGACATGAACACAGTATTATCTCCCCTCGCGAGTAGTGCGTTTGCACCTGGAATTCAGCAAATAGCGGAGTCACTGGATACGACAGAGACAAGCGTAATAGCTTGCCAGGCTGGCTTCGTTGTAATGCTGGGGGTCGGTCCGTTAGTACATCGCGTGCATCTATTTCACCTATCTGTGTTGACCTCTACCTCTTCAGGCTTCTTCTTGCACCTCTCTCTGAAACCTTCGGACGGAAGCCTTTATACCTGATTTGCTTTACAATCTTCACAATCCTCCAAATCCCCACTGCTTTGAGTCCAAATATCACGTTTCTTATCACTTTTCGCACCATAGCTGGTTTTTTCGGCAGTAAGTTTCTCTTCACTGCTCCGCGCCTGACGCTCCCAACCTCTTGACTAATTGGGTCTAGGTGTCTCGATCGCCAACGGAGGCGGAACCATCAGTGATATGTATGAACCAAGCGAAAGAGCGGGAATATTTGGGTGGTACCTCCTAGGTCCGCTCTTAGGTCCTACTGTGGGGCCCCTCCTTGGTGGCGTTATCTTGGAAAACCTCGATTGGCCATGGTTGTTTTGGATAATGTTGATGATTTGTGGGGTTGTTGTCATTGGGGTATATTTTCTTCTGCACGAAACCTATGTCCCCGTCCTCCTCTCATCACGGAAAAAAGAACTTGAAGAAAGTTCAGATGTCAAATTCTATTTTGAGGGAGAAGACACAAGACCATTCTCGTCGAAGGTTCTCCAATCCGTTCAGCGCCCACTTCGAATTTTGTTCACTCAACCTATTGTCTTTACCATGGCCACTTACCAAGCTCTAATCTTTGCGACAACTTACAGTTTATATACACAGTTCTCTTCCATATATGGAGGAGACTATGGATTCAGTACCATTCAAATTGGACTGACGTATATTGCACCGGGCCTTGGTTTTCTCTCCGCAGTCAGGTTTCTTGTCCCGCGCATTGACAATGTCTTCAATTATCTTACCAAGAAAAACAATGGCGAATCTAAACCGGAGTACCGCCTGCCGTTGGCGAACGTCGGATCCATTCTTCTACCTATCACCCTGTTCATGTTCGCATGGACCGTCGAATACCATGTTCATTGGGCGGTAACACTGGTGGCAACCTTTTTCTACGGGATCGGTCAGGTCGCCGTCTTCAATTCCGTCCAGAATTATTACATCGATGCTTTCGAGAAATATGCTGCAAGTGCCATCGCAGCTGGTGCATTCTTCAGAAGTGTCGTTGGAGGCGTGGTTCCTTTGATTACTCCTAGTATCCTTGATGCTGTCGGTGTGGGCTGGGGAATTAGTATCTTCGCATTTTTAGCTGTAGCAATTGCGCCAAGCCCCGTTCTTTTCTACTATTACGGGGGGTGGCTGAGGAAAAGATTTGCAATAGACCTATAATGAGGCAGCAAAAGCGGGCGCTATCTTTTCCCGGTGTTTCAAGAAGGACGTTTTCTGTTTGTGCAAAGGAAGAAGCAAAAAGTTCCCTAATCACTTTGTCTAAGTGGGCGGAGTGGAGACGTGGAGGGAGGTGTGGAGATTGTAGTGAACCGCGGCATATAGAAGACAAGCGGAACGATTGGAACATTCCCATCATCGAGTTTCATTCCATGCAAATGGTACGTTTCTACATTATATTGCACGCAATAGTGCTGCGAGAATATAACGTATGCAACACACTCCCGGATGAAGCGGCATTTTCTTCACGTCTTGCTTGACTTCTAGATTCAACTCTTTGTAATTTTATAGAAGCGTTTAAACAGTAATTTTGTATCGTATACTGCGGGAATTAAATCACACCAAAAACATGATTCCTGATTCACAGAGTTTCCACCGCTGGCCTGGGGGCGGATGGATGCTATTCCCGGGCTGTTTCGGAGGAAAGCTTCTTTTCCTGGAGACCCTCCAACCTCGATCAACATCATCGTAGCTCAATACGGGGAGGAATCCCCACAACAATTTATTCCCTGACAAACCGACGTCAGATCGACCCATATCACATGCGTTCGTATCACAAATCAAGGACCACTTATTTACGTGACCTTGGAGCTCTAGCGTGAGACGTGATTTGTCCTATCTCCGAAGCTTGCTCCATTGTCTGCTGTACTGACAGCAACTCCATCGTTCACTAGTAGTAGTGCCGACACTAAGGTGCCGCCCACACGTCTTGTCTTGATGAGGTATGGTGTCGGCGGGAAATTATATGCGCACCAATGAAAGGGCAAGATCTTCCTTTGCCAATTTCTCCGCACGATGCCTCCGCCTTTGCGGAGTGTGGAGGATATGGTACGAGGGTACATCGGTGCTGTTAGGCATGGGTCATATAAAGTTGTAGGAACAACCCCCAATCTTTTGCTCTTTCTCTCGCCACAGTTCAGTATCTGGACTCTCTAGGTCTCTCTGCTACCCAATCGTCAAGATGGTTCATTTTCCTAAAATCAATAATGTCTATTTCCTGGCGTCCATCGCCACGGTAGGTGGAATGCTGTGAGTGCCCATAACACACTTGGCCGCGTCATCAAAGTTAACAAGCAACCTCTAGGTTCGGTTTCGACATTTCGTCTATGTCAGCTATCATCGGCACCAAACAATATGTAGAATACTTCAACAATCCTCAAGGTATCGTGCAAGGAGGAATTGGATCCGCTTTGGCGGGTGGTTCTGTTATCGGGGCCATCATGGCAGGCCCTGTATCCAATAAATTCGGACGTCGAGACTCCCTCTTCTTTGCCTGTCTCTGGTGGCTTCTCGGTACAGCACTCCAAACAAGCTGTAATGGAATCGGTATGCTCATTGCAGGCCGTTTCATCAACGGAATCTGTGTTGGTATCACTTCTTCTCAAGCACCTGTATATCTAGCCGAGATCGCAAAGAAGGAAAACAGAGGTTCTATTATCGTCATTCAACAATGGGCTATCGAATGGGGCATCTTCATTATGTACTTTGTTGGATATGGATGCAGTTTCATCGACAACACCCCAACTGCTTCGTTCCGTACTGCATGGGCCATTCAGTTCATTCCTTGTGTGATTCTGATGGCTGGTATCCCCTTCCTTCCTCGATCGCCGCGATGGCTTGCAAAGGTTGGCCGTGAGAAGGAGGCCATTGCTATTCTTGCCGATATTCAAGCGAACGGAAACGTTCATGACCCACTTGTCATTGCCGAATGGGAAGAAATCACCACCATTCTCGCTGCTGAGAGAGAAGGCCAGAAGGGTTGGAGACGGTTCTTCAAGAACGGAATGTGGAAGAGAACATTAGCTGGCACATCCGTGCAGGCTTGGCAACAATTGTCTGGTGCGAACGTCATGACATACTACGTTGTTTATATCTTTGAAATGGCTAGTTTGACTGGAAACATTGGCCTCGTATCTTCTGGTATCCAATACGCTATCTTCATCGTCGGTACAGCAGCCACCTTCTTCTTCATCGACAAGACTGGGCGTCGTCCATTACTTGTGAGTCAAACCCCAACCATTTCCACTCCGCAACTAACCTCAAATCATAGATCTACGGTGCTGTTGGAATGGGTATATGCATGTTCGTCGTCGGCGGCATTCTCGGCTCCTACGGAACCTTCCTCCCCGACGGTCTCAACGGCAACCTCAGTGTCCGCATCCAAGTAACCGGCTCCCCAGCCTACACCGTTATCGCCTTCTGCTACATCCTCGTGCTAATCTACTCCCTCACCCTCGCCCCCATTGCCTGGGTCTACGCGGCCGAAGTGTGGTCTCTCGAAACCCGGGCCACCGGCATGGCCCTCGCATCTGTCGCCAACTGGCTGTTCAATTTCGCCATTGGCTTGTTCATTCCATCTGCGTTCCAGAATATTAGTTGGAAATTGTTTATGATCTTCGGGACGCTATGTATGGCAGCGGCCATTCAGGCTTTCTTGACGTATCCTGAGACCGCAGGGAAGTCGTTGGAGGAGATTGAGTTGTTGTTTGCACCAGGGGCGCCGAGGGCGTGGAAGACGAGGCCCGGGGATAGTTTGTTGGATGAGAGGGTTAGGGATGTGGCGGAGCATGGGGATAAGAATTTGCATGCTGGGGGGGTGCAAGAGGAGAGAGTGGAGTATGGAGGAGAGGAGAAGACAGCTGTTTAGATTCTGGCAGGGGTTTAAAACTAAGTAAATGTAATACATGAAGTTATTCATATCTGATTGCAAAGTTCTCTCAACAATAATGCCTAATAATCTCTGACGGGGAAATGACTGAATGGATAGGGAAGTTTTTGGTTGTGTCGATTATAAAAGTATTGGACCGATGGGTATATAGTATTGTGGAAAATTTCGTAAAAGCTTGCCCCGATCCAGCTGCATTTGCTCGGCGTTCTATATATCTCAGCGACATCTTCTTACTCGACTTTCAGACTGCATTTTCTCCATGCCCTCAAAAAATCTTACGCCAAACAAATCCATTACATCAAAGAAAGCTTTTCGTTTTCAACAAAACCACTCCTTCATAGACCGGAAGCTTTGTACATTTTCTACAAGAGATAGCTTCGCTCAGAATACCAGGAGACTCATTTCCAAGATTCTAGCATCCTCTCAGATAGAGGTCTGATGCCTTTAGTATTTCCATTGGTAGGAGAGTCTCCAGCTCACGGCCAGGGTTCTTGAAATATGCAATGCATCTTATCGATCCCCTTACAGCCGCAATCAAGACATAGCGAAGCAAAGGCTCCCAGTCGACTTTAAACTGATGTATTTGTTCAGCAGCCATCAATGGAGGGCCGTTAAAATGAGCAATTATTCTGCTCTGCTCTTGGTAGAACAAGGATCTGTTCGGTATGGCAATTTTGAACATGTGCTCTGCTCGACTCTCGGTCTCGTGCTCTGAGATGTGGTCTAATGCTCTTATAGGGAGAGCAATGGAGGATATCCGGCTGGGAGACACTCCACGTAATCTTTGGTGAAGGTGTTCCGAAGAGTGCGCTGAAGGTAGAGAAGGACCAGCCATTCTTTAACTCTCTGGAGCATTAATTGACGCTGACGGTGCTCCGTATCGGGGCGTTCGGGGTCAAGCTTCTTGGGGTTTCATTTTTGGTAGAAGGCAGTGAAATATAAAACAAAGCTTGCAACAAGAGGAGGTATTTCGAGTTTTGGTTGACCATGGACAACAACTTCTATGACGTTTACTACTTACTTGAGAGTCAAGACGCTTGAGGGAATGATTTGGGATTTGCTTGTTCAAATGCATGTTGCAGCACAGCTGTAATTTCTTACTTCGCAAATAGACACATATCGAGATTGTAATTAGAAATTAACCACGTCAAAATAGCTCTATGAGTATATGGGGATATTCTAAACATGAATGAAGAGAGCGAGGGAATACTTCAAGACCCTGGTACACACCAATCAGAAACCCTGGTAGCATTACGTAGTTATCGGCACAATTCTCTGGGAATCACAAATGCCTGTACAGAGACAAGAAGAAAGGCCGAAAGCGCTGTACACCTCATACTGCCAACCTCTATCTAGTTCGTCATATAAGTTAGAAAGTAAAGATAATGTTAATCCAAGAAGAGAAGCATAATTCTAAACTCTAAACGTGAATAAATACTTGTAATACATTATACTGCTCCAGAATACTTGCTACATTTGTGATTCTATACCAACTACTCTTGCAAAATAATAATGTGTAGATATTCAAAAAGGAGCCTTTTCTCCACAAAGTGACTGATCTTTTCCTCTACAACGCGCTATCCAACCAGTCCTCTCATCCGAGCTTTGACCATCATATCGGGATGAAGCTATTTGTTGGAATCGCCAGAATTCCTCCTCCATGGATTAGCAATAAGTTACTACTCTCCCGTGCTTCTCTCATCATCGATTGATACCTCGTCAGGTCATCTCCTGCAGGTTCCGATCTGGATTGTGTTCTTGGCCGAGATTCTGGAAGATGTGTCGGTCATTGGTCCAAACGGGATACCAAGCAGATGAATAGAACCAAGCCATGAGTCATCAAAAACCAAAGATGGGATTCTGAAATGCAAGTTGGTGGCGCGAACCACAAATGTCCTAGGAATCGAATAAAGGAAGAGCAGAGTGGACGTCATTCCAACTGTTACTGCTCGGCGTAAGACCGAATAAATATCCATCGACTACGTAATATGCTTCTTATGTTGGAAACAAAGTGGTGGTAATGTTCTCCCATCAACTGTTCTACTTACCACCGAAACCTTTCTATTACATGGTCTCCTCGAAGCTGTAGTCCCTACACAACCGATCGGTAGCGTCGCCTTAGCTTCGGTGTTCTCATCATCCGAATTAGACACAGGTCGTTTCGCCAGTGTTCTGGGTGTCGGGTAAGGAGTAAAGCCCCGCGGCGTTCGTGTAGGTAAGTTGAGAATAACTGTGGTTGTGGGACTGTCGCTGGTAGTTTGATGCCAACGATCACCAGTATGTGGTGCGAATACTGAGCAAAATCGTTTGTATAGGATATACCACAAGCAAATTGTGATTAATCCGCAAATAGCAATAGGGAAAAGGAGTATATCCGGACAAAATAAATCATTGAACGAGCCTAGTGTGGCCCAGTCGGTATCCGATCGACTGAGCGAAGTGAGCGACCATCGTGGAGGAACTTTGGCTCTTTCGACTTGTAGTACAATTTCGTCGCAACCTTTGTAGAATGAAAGTATTTCAGTCTCACGCTCGGAAGGTGTCGCTCTGGTTCTCCATTGTTGTGCATGCTGCCAGATCCTGTCGCTAATTCTGGTAGGCAAGCTATTGTCAACAATCAAGTGCGCGAGATTGACCCAAGTGGCAGTGCAAAATCCATCAAGGTTTGTGGTTTCTGTGTCCAAGCCGATCTTCTGAATAGGGGTGTACTCCCACCACCAAGGTTTCTGCTGGTCCATTTGCAGTCCCATCTGTTGTTTGCTCCTCAGCCTTCTTTTTTCCCACGCGAGGACATGTTTTTTGACCACCTGATCTTGAGTTGGACAATACTCTCCCCAGCCTGGCTTTCGACAAGTGATCGTGTATGCATTCCGCTTCTTCGGGTCACTTAATGTATCGAAAGCATTTGTGACCAAAATCAAAGCCTGTGTAGCTTCGGCCTTAAATTTGAGATTCCTGATCTTATCGGGATGAATTAAAATGCTTAGGCGACGGTAAGCTTGTTTGATATCGTGGGTCGTCGCATTTATAGGCACATTGAGATTGAAATAATGAGGAATATGATCTTTGGAGCACCAGTCTTCTGGAACTTCCGAAATATCCAGCCACCAATTCTGAAGGTGTTCATCGAAGGACCTTTCCAGCCAAGTTCTCTGTGCCATAATTATTCGACTGTATCTCTGGATGACACAAAGTCCCAATCTAGCAATCCTCTCGATGTCCTGAGCTAGCAGTTGATGAGCTACGTCGTGGAATATGTTGAAGTGGATGTGAGAGTCTTTCCAGCAACATTCTGAGCTCCTCTATCTCAGGAAATTCCAGAGGGAAAAAAAAAGAATTGTTCATTTCATTGTGGGTTCTGGCGAGGTATATTCCAGCTTGAACAAAGAACCTCCGCGAGCGTCTGTCTGTATATGCACAAGCATTGTACAACACAACATAGCGGACCCTTGACCGCCTTTTCCAGTTCATGGTCACAATGTCGTGGCAAGAAGGCGATAGTTAACTGAAGTAGTCATGATGTGACTATAACCTGAGCAACAACAGTATTGAGAGCTCGCTTCATCAAAAGGGGAGAAGAGGTGGCTCAGAGAAGGAATCATGTGGTGTCCCAGAAGATGCTTAGTAAGCCTGCTACGGTCTAACTGTTTATGGAACAAGCATAATGGCGCTAATGTGAGATCAAACATTCCACTCACATAAAATAACTTTCTCCTTACTGAGTCTCGTAACCCCACAAATTGCACCACAAATTGCACAGACTCAATCATCAATTATGGCGCTTCCCCCAGCCCAGAGGCTGATAAGCACATAAAATAGGAAGCGAAGCTTTCCGTAGGAGGGTTACGCGAACGCCGGCGATTACTGCTTGCCTGTCAAAAATTCATCTTGTAGGTCGTTTCATACTTCATTCATCTAGTCTGCGGTAGGTCCGGCTTCGTTTGCCAGATTTCGAGGAATTTCAGAATGCTCGATATCTTTGCTACCTGGGATGGGAGAGCATCTGCCTTGATGCTCTGCCTTTGCCTTTTTGTATCATCCTATTTCTTTACTTCGATCCTTTCCGCGGCATCAATACGAAGCAATCATGACGACAAAGCACCACCAATTGACCCTTCCGTGGACTTGATCTTCGGCAACCTCTTCGCATTTGCCTTTGACACCAGACGATACTTCGCGCATCTTATGTGAGTCTTTGTCCAAGTCTGGCATGGGCATTGGCTGATGTAAAAAAAAACAGAAATCGATTTGGACACAATGTGCCGGTTCGAATACGTGTCGCGAATCGACAATATTTCTTCGTTTCTGGCGCTCAGAGTATGCTACGACTATTTCGCACTTCTCGAGAACTTTCTACGGGTCCTGCATCTGTCACTATCATGGAGAACGTATTTGGCAGCCCACCCGAAACGTCATCCATACTCATAAATGATAACACTGGATGTGCTGTGCAGCCACTAGAGGGGAGCAATCCACTTCCTCAGGATCAACGATACTTTCACATTATACACAACACCATCCATACAAATTTGATGGGGGCAGGGCTGGCAGATTTGGCCTCGCGATATCTTGAGAATCTTGAGAAAGAGCTGAATGAATTGAGTGGTAAATCTGAGGAGTGGATTGAGATTCCTGATTTATACACGCTCATACAAAATGTTATCTTTAGAGCATCGACAATTGCGATGTGTGGTCCCCACCTATTCGAACTGAATCCCACTTTTACGGACGATTTTTGGGAGTTTGATATTAAGGTCGGAGGTCTTATAAAAGGTCTTCCAAGATTTCTGATCCCATCTTCGTATCGAATCCGGGACAAATTAATCGAAGAGATCATGGACTGGCATAGGTTTGCTGAAGCACACATCGATAGAACAGACGAGGAGCTTGAGAAGAAGCTGTGGGAACCTTATTATGGAGCAAAACTTGTGAGGGATAGAGCTCGTGAGCTTTCTCAGATCAAGGGGTACAATGATAGGGCGCGAGCAGCAAACGATTTAGGCCTTATTTGGGGGTATATACTATTCTTTGACCCCGTCATAACCTTCTTCCAACTAATGTTCTATAGCGCGAATGCGAATATCGTTCCTATCGTTGGATGGTTTCTGCTAGACACCATTTCTCGACCGGAAGTCCTATCACGGGTTCGAAGCGAACTTTCCAATATCGCAAAGCTCCATCCAACTTCAAGCACGTCAGAGCATATGCCAGAGGTATTATCTAATCCACTCCTTCAGTCAATCTACTGTGAAGAGCTCCGCCTCAGATCCGGAAGCACGATTCAGCGATCTCCTATTTCCTCGAATTACAAACTTGGGCCCTGGAAGTTCCCAAAGGATGACATGATCATAGCCAGCGTATGGTTTGAAGGTCGCGATAAAACCGTCTGGAATGAAGGCGCAAATGGCGAGCATGATGTCGAAGATTTCTGGCCCGACCGATTCATCGTTTATCCTAATGACCCCAATAGCGGCCCTCGAAAAGCAGACTCTACGAAATCAAAATCCGCCAAGGTAAAAGAACCTACCTTCACAACCGATTCGGTAAATGGTTCCTTCATTCCTTATGGTGGAGGGCAAAAGATGTGTCCCGGTCGGTTCTACGCAAAACAAGAAGCTCTGGGCGCTTTGGCGATGTTTCTTAATAAGTTTGATATCGAGTTAATCGAGCACAAGCCTATCATTCCGGATTTAAGTTATTTCCCTATAGGTATTCTGCCGCCGAAAGGGAAATACCCAGCGAGGTTGCGCAGGAGAAACCAAGCTGCATGAGAGAATTAGCAGTAGGTGTTCATAGGTAATCATTCTGACGTTATGATCGAGGCTCTTTACGCTAAGAATGAAACAAAATTGGAGTGAGGTGTCGGTCAGACAGGAGTGTGTTTTGTCATGTTCTGAATAATTTACTCCTCTACATCTAGGAGAGTGTAAGAATACTACTTATCTATGATAGCTATACCAGCGGACCTGTTAAATGAATAGTACATGGATATCTCTCTACCACCCTATTATGAGCCAGCTGCCTGTCGCAACCTTGTGTAATCACCCCAATTTAGCAAAAAATCCGGGGATTAGCTTAGGCTACCACGGCTCCACTATCATCTAGAACTCCTTGCTTCCTGCTAACTTAACCCGTGAACTTGAGTTAAAATTGAGTCAGTCTCTCTGGGTTTTTAGCATTTAAAAGTCATGAATTGCATTGAAGTGAATTAAATCGATAACTCGGAAGCAACTGCCATTTTCAAAGACGGGAAAGGGAGATACGAACAGGTTTTCAACATGTGTCAGGATTGTGCGCTGAATATGCTGCTTCAATGCGATCGGTGGAAGGAGTTTGTGGTTCCGGATTTGGTATGTTTTTTTTTTTTTGGATATTTGCTTCTATTGTTTATGATGATTCTATAACTTAATGGCCTGCTTCATCATTGATTATTTTCTTCGCATCTCGCAGCGGCATTTGGTACACGATATAGTTCTATGCGTGCTAATCACCTTCCAGATCCTCCAACGTCCTCTCCTCCCGCCCATCACCACCCCATCACCTTCCTTCTCATCGTCTCCTTCTTACAAACTCACCAACTCGCCCCTTCTCTCCCTGCCCCCCGAACTCCACCATCAGATCCTCCGCCGCCATCTCTCCTCTCCGCTCGACCGTCTCTGCCTCGCACTATCCTGTACACATCTCCTCCTAACCGCTTTTTCTCTCCCGGGAGCGGAGAAATTGAAAGTGCCGCGGCGGGGAACCCATTCGCATTCGGTTTCGGAGGCGGATCAGCTATTGGAGAGGCCATCGTTGGCGTGTAGAGCGCGGGAGGAGTTTTTGGTGAGGGTGGGGCCGGGGTTTTGTGACGGGGGGGAGTGGAAGAGGAAGGGGAAATGGGGAGCCGGGGGGAGGGCGTGGGGGCTGTGTTGTGATTGTGGGATGTGGAGGGTTAGGAGGGCGGGGTATTGGAAGAGCAGACCGAAGGCTGAAAAGGCCAATGTGGGTGGAGACTCGGAAGAAGGGGTGGGAGAGGTGGGTAGCGGTGGGAAGGGAACGAGAAAGGGCAAGGGGAATAGAAAGGATACGGTTACGGGGGAAGATCAGCAGCTCAAGATTAAGGGAAGGAGGAAATGGTGGGTGGATGAAAATATATGGGATGCGAGAGTCTCAGGTTGGAGCAAGGGGCATTATCGACAGTGTCCGGATTGTTATTGTGAGGAGCAGAAGGAGATATATGAGAAGACGAAGGCATATGAGGAAAAAATGGGGAGGGGGTTGGGATATGGGTTGGCGGTGGGGGTGGGGTGGTGACTGTGGAGGGGGACGAGGAGGATGAGAATGAGGATGAGGATGAGGATGAGGATGAGGACGGGAATGAGGAATGGATGTAGGTGGGTTTGCGATGGGTGTGAAGATGGAAGCCATCAAGGAGGGCGATGATTGTTGGTGGATGCAGCAGGAGAGGGGGGAAACGAATAAACGTGGAGATAATATGGACTGTGGAGGTAGGTTTAGAAGATAGATGCAAGCCTTACTTTTAATTTTCTTCATTGCAAAGAAGACGTGGCTTCCGGTGAGACCCTCGATTGTCTACACCTTCCTGGATATGGCTCTCAATCGCATGGATACTCCTAGTTAGTCGAGATCTGGAATTCTTACAAAGTACATGCGGCCGGGGCTGGGCGACAGGCAGGGCTGTGGCTTATCTGCAGCCTGACGTCGGGTTGCAAGATCTCGAGTTTAGCGAACGGGAACCCTGAAGAATGAATCTCACCGGCAGGTTCTGGGATAAATGTATCGGCAGAATTCCTGTCCTGGACAGTACAGTACAGTACGATGTGGGTTACGATGTAATGCAATGCGATGCAACGTCCAGCAGATTGACAGGTTTCTTACTCTGTACAAGTGCCGTGTTATCGCGATAGACGCGCGTGCAGGGAGAAATTGATAGAGTAGAATATCTGCGAGACCATTTCGGAAGCCTGGCCACCACACCACACAACACATGACCGCCCGCCCGTCGTATGGTAATACCGACATCCGCGCTGACTCTTTCATCCGATGACTTATATCGCTGAGCCGCGTAATACTAAAATTTCAACCACCTGAACTTATACTCAACGCCATTACTCCGTACAACTCGCCTGCAATCAGCCCATCTATGGTTTTGCCAAGCGACGGCGATGGCTCGGCTAGACTGGGGTTCGGATGATGAGATAGATGGTGGGGTGAATATCGGTGGGATTTGTTTTGCATGGGATCCGCTGCAACTAACTTGGCTGATGTGATGTGCGCGCCTTGTTTTTTTCTTGTTTTGTTGCGATGCATTGGTTGGCTACATTACTCACGAGTATAATTATACGAGTATATATAAGCTCATAGCTTTGCTCTTATTTTTCTTCTTCTGCTTCTACTTCCTCGATTATTATCGACACCAGGTCATAGAATTACTGTTTGCTAACACGACCGATCGAACCATCTCCGATCATCCTCTCGTCCACATTCAATATCTCAATATCAATCAACCAATCAGATCCGTCAAGGAATAACTTCAAAATCTTCCATTCCTCAATCATCACTTCCACCCTCACCACAAACCTAACCCACCAAAAAATGTGCTGGCCAACCCGATCCCGCGAACCCCGCCACTATTACCACCAAGAAGTCGTCTACGACCCTGCCGTGCGCGTTGTGACCAGAGAAGATTATCACAATGGCCGTCGTCACTCACACGATTCGCGTCGCGTAGTGGTTCCCGGCAGCCCGGTGAAGAGAACGTATATTACGCCTGAGCGGTCCCGGGAAAGGGTCAGAGAAACGGTCTACGTGAACGAGCCGAGAGTCAGTTTCACAAGCCCAGGGCCGAGGTCGAGTGTGGTGAGTCACAGGAGACGGTCGGTGCATTATGATTATTAGATGGGAGGCATGGGGTGGAATGAGAGGGTAAGCGATGGGGATGAAAGGAGTTGTTGGGCGACGAATTTGGATTTTGGGATGGGAAAATGGGCAGTAAGGAAACGACGGGTCTGACGGATAAATTGGGGGATGATGGGCTTGGATTTACGATACGATACGATGCGGATATGAATCAAGGTGGCTGGTGTACAGGAAAGGGGCCTTCATTTCTTGTCGTTATAGGGATTTTGTTTCGTTATGTATTCTTGGTTTCACGAGATGGGAGTTTGGGAGATGATGGCTAGGTTCATCCCGGTTGGGATATATGAACTATCCTGCGGATAGGTCGACGACTTTAGATGAATTCATGATTTTATCACGATGATGGCGATATGAGAGAGATTTTTTGGACACTGAGACATGATAATGAAAGGAGGCTGGGCTGTGTAAATAAGACGATGGAATATTTCTTCGGCCGCTCTCTGACTGGATGGCCCTTTACCTTGGATGTCTTGAAATCGCGCATAGGACCAAGGAGCAAGGAAAGCCCTTCAAAGTCCTATGTGAATTTCAGCAACGACAATGCGCATCTTGGACAACTGCCTCCCTTCCAGACAATCTTCTCTTGAGTCTTCTCCATTAAAAGGTCTAGAAACCCATCCATCTCACCTCGCCTTACAAGGGTTGCAAGTTACCGCAGTGATTCCAGGTTTAGATGTCTGCTTTGCGCGGAAATGACGTCATAGTCACCGCGGGGCATCGCATATTCATTCGACGTCTCCTTGCTTCAAAGAACTTTCAACATATCTCCCCTCCCCTCCCATGTGAACCTCCACAACTCAAATATATTAATTTCCCAAGGATTTGTATTGTGAAATCTCAATCCCGGCTTCATCTATTTGAACGAAGAAGTGCATTAAATATCGTGTTGGCATAAGTTAGCTGCAAGGTTCGTCCCTTTCTACATTTGTCGCATAGGGAAATAGAAGTGTCAAGTGGGATTCTCGAGATCGCAGAACTGCCCAGACAAGGACGGCATTGAGGCCTTTTTATCTTAGTCGTTACTTCTGTGAATTAAATAGGATAGGATAGAATACGATATGAAAACTGCATATATATATATATATATACACATATCAGAGATATAGAAGAAGAGAAAGAGCTGACCACATACCAGCATACCAGACACGAAATAGAAAACTTACAATACCTTCCTATTCCTGAACAACCGCAATAATGTAAGTTTGAATCTTTCTATACACTGTCACCAGTTCAGCCCTGGAATACAATACTATACATCATACACTCCATGTCTCTCTTCAACAGCCTGGCATAATTCAATATGGAAAATCTATTGCGACGAGGGAATTCCATCAAGAACTCCTCGGACAGAACAGCTCCATTGATACACTTGTTCGCATTCCCTACCCCCTCACCCCCCCAATCTAACTCTTCTTACCTTCCCTTGTCCTCTCTTTCATCTATCTCTCAAGCAAACCACTAACCACCCCTAGGAACCGCGCCCTCTCGATCCGTTCCAGCGGAAAATCCAATAACTCCTCCTCCCACCACTTCTCCTTCACCTCCCTCCGCTCATCCACCCAGCCCGAGTTATCCCGCAAACTGCACCGCCTAATAAAAACTGAAAACGCCCTAATATCCGCCTACATCACCGCTTCCCGCGAGCGCGTCTCCCTCGGCACTCAACTCTCCGAATGGGGCGAAGCCACCAACGACGCTGAGATCAGTGACATCTCAGACAAACTCGGCGTATTGCTTTCGGAGCTCGGCGAGCAGGAAGATCTGTATGCGCATAATTTGGACGATTCGAGGGCGATTCTCAAGGCGATTAGGAACACGGAGAAGAGTGTGCAGCCGAGTCGAGATCATAAGCAGAAATTGATGGATGAGATTTCGAAATTGAAGGTTAAGGAGCCGGAGAGCGCAAAGTTGGTTACATTGGAGCAGGAACTGGTTAGAGCGGAGGCGGAGAACTTGGTAGCGGAGTCGCAGTTGAGTAATGTGGTATGTTCTTTTTTTCGTCATTTCTCAGCACTCTTACAAAGAGGCGAAACTCTTTGTACGTTTGGGATCGCTTCAGGGGAATGCAAGTTCCAGAATCGGGCTCCAGCAACTTAAACATGCACTCCGTAGAAGCACTATCTACTAACCAACCTAACAATAGACACGTAAAAAAATGAAAGAAGCATACAACGCCGAATTTCTCGCCACAATCGAGCGAGCCGAAAAACAAATCCTCCTCGCGAATCACGGTAGGAGATTATTGCATCTCTTAGACGACACACCGATCGTACCCGGTAACGCCAGACCCGAATACGCGAATGCGGAGTATGCGAGAGGCGTGCTGAATGATGCTGAAGATGACCTGAGGGAGTGGCAGTTGGATGTGGAGGATGTGGAGGTTTGGAATAGGAGAGCGAGGGGGGAGGAGGTGGAGGAGGGCACCGGAGAGGTTGTGGGGGAGAGGAGAGAGGCGCTGGGTGAGGAGGGGAGTAGGGTTAGTAGTGGTGGGGTGGGGTTGGACGCTGGAGTCGGGCATGTTCAGGGTGAGAGTGGAAGTCAGAGTGAGAGGCAGGATGTTCATGTTCCGGGGGGTTATGCGCCGAGTGTGACTGGGACGTCAGTTACGACGGGGCAGGTGGGTTCATATACTACTAGTGAGGCGGGGACAACCCAGGTGGCTAGTGCAAGTTAGATGTTGGTGGCTTGGGCTGGAGATGGATGATGCGATGGGATGGGATGGGATAGGATGGGTTAAGGGAAATCGTGGAATGAAAATGAAAGGAGAACGGCGCACTGCTAGCAGAGTACTGTGTTTTTTTTTTTTTTTTGAGTCGGCAGTTTCATTCAAATGGATGGCGAGGCAAATCGGTAGTAGATGAATGGAGGTATTTTTCACTTTATTCGGATTCAGTTTAAACTGTGTTTTTTTATTGGATGGCTTAGGGCGAATAGATGGGTGAATGACCTTGGTGGCTAGCCGGATGGATGGTGGATTGGGGCAAGGTGGGACGGTAGGTAGGTAGGTTAGGGCGGGGAGGTTATCTATCTTGCTTTTGTTACTGTTACGTCTTTCTTTGTGTATGGGATGGGATGAGGTGGAGATAGGGTGGAATTGGACTCGGGTTATAGTAATAAGATAGATAAGTCTCATGATTATGATTATTAATTCGTAAAGTATTTTTATATATACATGTACTTGGATTCTTGTGGATCCATTGAATGAATGGGCCCGTTCGGAAGAGAAGGAAAAGGGAGGGGAAAGGGGAAGGGGAGGAGTAATAATGAGATGGTAATCTTATGATAGGCTGGATGGATGGATGGATGGGATGTAAATATGAGTGGCTGGGGGAGGGTGGTGGTGGATGGTTGCGAACATGTAAGTGTAAGTGCTGTGCTGTTAATATATGGTTGTCTAAGTGCTTGTGCTCTGGGTTGTGAGAGTGTAAGGGCGTAAGATGAGTTGAGTTGAGTCGAGTTGAGTTGAGTCGAGTTGAGTTGAGTCGAGTTGAGTTGAGTTGAGTTGAGTTGAGTCGAGTTGAATTGAGTTATTGTAGGGATGAAATGATGGATGGACGTGGGACTGTGGAGGGTAAGAAGGAAAGGTAAGAACGGGACGTGACGTGCTGATAGATGTGATGTGAGTTCAATAGATCAACCAGACTATGAGTTTGTTTAACCTTGCATGCGGGAGATGTGTTATGATCAATGCCCGCAAACAGATTTTGAGAAAGAATTGGAGGGCATTATGGAGGTTGTGATGGCTACAGAAACCTTTTTCGTGTTTACTAAACTGCGTGAGGATGAGGAGGAGGAGGAGGTATAGTCAGGAACTGATGTTCTATCTGACGTGTAGCAAGTATGAATGAAATCTCCTCCTGGTTTGGGAAACGCATTGATCATTCCATGGTGCTTAGTTGATGCCTACTTCGCACCGCAGATGATGAAGAGTTGGATGAGAATGGTAACGAATGTTGAGTAAAAATCGCCGTCTATGGAGAAAACCCGAGAGAAGCACATAGTTCTTGTTGAGGGTACAGCAGATTTACACTTGGAACAGCGCCTGCAGGCTTCAAATGGACTTAAAAGGTAAGGGTAACTTTGGCTTTAAAATATCCTTCCTCTCCTGACCACACCTGAATCAAGGTCCTTGAAACTTCTTGCCTCTTCCTTTAGGGCCCTTCTTGCTGTTAGGTGGCGTCTAGCCACTAAGTGCTCCTTCCTTGATTCCCTCTAGGACCTAATCGGCGTTCCCATTCAGTGAGTTTAGCCACTGTATTCTCAAAATCCAGTGGTGTTTCCATCATTTCTAGCTGTAAGATCAGGGGTTCGAACCTATGATCCAGCTCCTCAACTACCCTATATAGCGTTGCCAGCTTGTAAAGATCCGAGGGTTTCTCCTTAGGCTCAATCGAGCCTATTTCCCATTGTAGGATACTGAGTTGGTTGGCTACCTCAGCTATGCCTTTAGCACTTTCTTTGGGCACCTTATAGTCTGTAAACGTCCGAATCTTAATGCGTAGCTGTAGTATCCCCTGCGGCCTATACTGCGCGTCCAGTGCTTCCCATTGAGCACTCGCACTTTCGCACAATAATATATGATCCAAAGCTTCCTGGCTACACAAGGCCACAATAATAGACCTTGCCTTAGCATCCTTAGCCTCCCATTCCGGGTCCGTAGATATTGGCCTCTCAGATAAACATATAGCCACTTCGGCTACAGTTTTCTTAAGCCCAACCTCAACTACATCCCACAGTCCTAGCCCCCTCAATAGGGTTTTCACCTGAATACTCCAGGCCTTATAATTCGTCCCATTGAGCTTTGCAATTCTAGGCTTATCGAACCAATATTCGTCCTCCATCGTAGTTGAGAATATAGCCTGTATATAGGCTCCGTTTTGCGACGTGGCTTTTGCGGTTAGGCGATAGGTTCCAGCGGATAGTACCCTAAAAGTACTGATTATA